>WBMY01014425.1:238826-291128 GCA_013397315.1 Donacobius atricapilla
GGCCTCGGTTGAACAGAGGCCGCCATTGGCTGCGGCCCGTGACGTCAGGCGCGGGGTCCCTCAGGGTGCCGGCCGAGGGGCGGGCGGGTGTGAGGGGCGGCCCTGGTGCTCAGAGCGGCCCGGACGCGGAGCTCTGCCCTGGGCTCTGCGGTGACCCCGCCTGAGCAGGGCGGTGGGACCGATGCCCCGCTGTGCTCCCTTCCAACCCGACCCCTTCTGGCACCCCCGCAGCCGCTGGGCTGGGGGAGGTCACAACCGGCAAGTGCGGAAAATGTGGGGAAAAGGGTATTGTTATAAATGAATCGGCCAATTTAATGCTTAAAAGAATTTATTAAACAATCAAAGTAACATTGGGAAAAAACAAACAAACAAAAACCGCAAGCAAACAGCACCAAGCCGGGCGATCGGTGCTGGGTGAACCGGGTTCGGACCGCTCCATACCCCTGCAGTTCACAAAATACTGTCCCCACAGGGTCTTTTTTATACTATTTTCAGACTTCGCAAGATACTGGGGGGGGTCTTCCTGCTTTCTCTGCTTATCTTGTCCTTTTTCACATACTAATGCATGTTCTTTCTTGTGGCCCCTTCTGACAAAGAGTTTCTTGGAATACCCCTATCGCTGGAATCTTGTTAGACAATAATCCTCTATTTTTTCTGGCGACTAATATTCATCTTATCATTAATGCATATTGCTGGTGTTTTGCCAGACAAAATAATCCTACAGAATACCCTTCTTTTGAGACAGGAATTAATCTCTGGTAGCAAATACCTTTCCTCTTATCACCTGGTGCATTTTGTTCTTTCCCATTACTCAATTTCCATTAAAAGATACCGTAGTTTTAGTCCTTAGCACGAATTTATTCTAAGTCATATATCACAGGTATGAAAAACAGCCCTAGTGCCCTCAGCAGCCCCAAACAGCAGCATTAGTAAGGTGTGTGGTGGCCTTAGTTTTTGTTTCCTCTTATTCTTGAATTCTGGGTCATCCCTTCAGCTGCTGAAGCAATCCGTGTCCCCAAAGAAGTGCCCAAACACTTCTCCTTGGGCGTTCCTGAAAGGAGTATCCTGCCTCACTGAGTGGCTTTCATCTGGGTTTTCCTCAAAAACTTATGGATAAGTGATGCTTAAATAACTTAAAGCTGCAAGATGCTTAAATAGCATGAGTTATATCAATACAACCTAAAGCATGACTTCTTATGTATCTATATAACCTGATACCTATATTACCCAAATCACAACTTTTTATACAATGTAATGGCTAATATATGGTTAGCTAGTTGCTTAATGCTGAATAGACAAAAGAAGAAGAAAAAGCTCACCAGGTGGATTGCTTTAGAGATAGATAACTATAGTACTAGTAAGAAACTGGCAAATGTAAAGGCAATTAGCCACTAAACAAAGAATTTAGGCCGGTTAAGACCAGACAGACCAAGGAGCACTGTAACTGTGCATGCTCCGAAGACAAAGTTGAAAAGTTCAGATGTGAAGACAACCTTGGAAGCCTTCATCAAAGACCCCTGACGACCCCTGACTTGGGGAGGCACAAGCACAGTGCAAAAGAACTATTTATAACCATGAGATCATGCAATGTAAATTACTCCCAGTGCTTATGTGATGTTGTAGTGACATAGTGACACTGAGCAATACTTACTGTACAAATATACCACACACTTGGCAAGGGTGGGTGAGATAGGTGGAGATATCCCCCTCACCACTGGTGCTGCAATAAACAAATACCTGCTCTACAGACATTGGTCTATGGGGATTTATTTCCAACCTATCTTTTGGCCATCATAAGGGAAAATAAGTAAGGCTAAACAGGAAAACACTTAACATTACGTAAAATTGTCATCAGAGTTAAGATTTTGAAAATCCAAGTACCTAAAGGCAAATACATGACTTGCTGAAATCTTCATGAATATCCACAAAAAAAAAAAAAAACCAAAACCAAACACAAAAATATAAGCAGATATTTAATAATAGCAAAGCAATTTTTAAACAGGACTGCATTTTCAAAGTTATTTCTTAAACTAGAAATGCTCCTCTGAGCAAGGGAGCTCATGTGGAAGTTGGAAATGCAATGTGAGCTTTTGCAAGTGTGGTGGGAATTAAGGAGGAGGTTGGGTGTGAGGAGGCTTGCACAAGTGTGAGATGTGGGTGGGATAGGGGAGAAAGTTGTAACATTGAACTGAGACAAGTAAAAGTAGGACAATGATTTTGCATTGCCACTTGACACAGTGTGTGGTTGAAACTAGTGAATGGATGAGGAATAATTGTTCCAAAATAGAAAGACATGCAAGACTTTCATATGCCTGTAGTATATGTGCCTGAGACATATTCAATTTAATATTTAAAAATGAGAAAGGATCATGTGCTGCTTTGCACAAGGTTTCATATGGAAAAGAGTAAATATATTCAGATTAATTAAAATAGATACATTATTTTGAAAGTATTGGAATGCTCCAACAGTGATTTTATTTAGTGTTACATGAAAGATGGTCATATGCCAAATACTTTGTGTGAGGTCATGGGTCCAACTTTTTTTCAAATTCCTTCAGGAGCTTAAGAGAGAACAGAAGATGGGTTTTCTGCAGGCCATGTGATTCCATTCAGCAAGCACATGTCCCAGTAAACTCCAAAGAAGATTCAATACCAGACATAAGCTCTGCTTTATTCTGTCTCGATATAGATGAACTCCTAATCTGGGAGTTTTTAACTTCATCAGGTGTGCATGACTTCCACTGTGACAAATGAAAAAATGTAATGTGATTATTTTCATTAACAATTATTGAATAACTAGAATAAGCACAGCTATTGAAACATTTTATTTACATAACTAGATGCTTCGCAGTTTTTAAAATGTATCTTTTAATAGAAAATTTAGATATTGTATTGAAATGTTTAAAGGGCCCAAACTGAAATATTTTCAGTTTTTATTAAGAGCCTGAAGCACTTTGATTCAAAATTATTTTGCAGTTTTTCTTGAGAGCTGACTTTAATACCACTTCTATTCTCTTTGCTAGGCTGGGATTTCTGTCTGGACTGCATACCTCGTAATAGTTGATGGATATTATTGATAGATATATTATTATTGAGGGATATTTCTTAGAGTGTATTTTCCTTTTCATCCATCAGGGTAAGTGTGGAAAGGAGATGCCATGTGGGATCACACCTGAGAATGCAGAACATAAATAAAAGCATCCAAATTGCATGAAGTCCCATTTTCAAAAGATCTTTTTCATAGAAGTCTTTGTAACATTTTATTTTTTTCTATTCTTCTATTGTAAAAACCTGAGTAATTCTCCACTTAAAATTCTGTCTTTTTAACCTCTTGATTCCTTAGAAATAATAATTTAAAATAGAATTTATTTGGATGGGATTTGGGCTTAGTTTTCTATTCTGCTTGGTGTAACTAAGGGTGTAATAGAACTCAACAAAGATGTCATAAGGAAAAAACGTAACAAAAAATTGAAGATTTTGTTTCATTTTTTTTCTAAGTTTTCCTCAAGATACACATAGCACGTGCAGAACTTTTCCTCCTATAGTCTTTGAACAGAACATATCCTTTCTTAAATTTAATCATTGGCTTTCTGTGTAAAAAGGAACAACAGACTACATTAGAATACCTAATACAGCTGGTTTTTTCCCTGCTCCTTTATAGCAGCCTAAGGTGGGAGAATAGATTCTTCCCATGCAGCATAATCTCTGCTGCCTTTTTTCAACTGGGTTGCCAAAAATTGCATTTTTCTTTCTCTTGAGAACGACAGTGTTGGATTCACATCCTCCTTAATGTGGTCATGATGACCTTCTATTTTTCTAATATTCATATGGTCATATTGCACACGTTTAAAATATACAGGAAATGGGACCATAACTCCCCATCTGAAACATGGATTTTATGTACTCATGGTTTTGTTTACCCTATAGTGTTCTTTAAACAAGCACTTGCTATCTTTTGCCAGTGCCAAGGTTATCCCTCATAAAACAACAGTATTTGTACTAAGCAACCTATTTAAAATATTTAACATTCTTAGATGCTCTGTTTATCTTAGTGATACATTCATTATTACTTTTCCTGACCAAGCTCATATGTATTATTCCTTCAAGAAATGGGGAAACAATATTTATTTAGTTAGGGATTTTGGTTCTGAACAAATTTAATCCACTTCTTTATCCTTCTATGAAATTTTCCTGCCTTGGGATTAAATCATTTATTGATATCATGCAGTACTGGGTGTATGCATTGCATGCTTATGCTGACAGAGGGAAATTTTTATCCCCAGGGGACTTGAAAGGTAGGTAGGATCCTTTGGGCCAATAAAATGTTCAGGTTTATATGAATGAAAAAAACGCGAAGAAAACCAGACAGAAGCCCCAAACAAACCCCACCCCCCCTTTCCTGTTGATGAATGGAGCGCTGAGGCTGAGGAGCAGCGGACAGTGGCACAGAGCTCAGCTAAGGGCCTGGCTCAGGGAATACCTGGTGGGTCCAGCAGCCTGGGGGGGCCTGGGGTGCTCCTGGGAGTGGAGTGGAGTGGAGTGGAGTGGGCTCTCCTCGAGAGAGTCCAGCCTCTCTTTCAAGGGCTCAGGAGGCCCAACAGCTCCTATGAACTTGCTGGCCCTGAGCTGCTGAGTAGTGAGATGCAAGAAATCAATCTTCCTCAAGAAAGCAAATCTGTGGAAGTTGCCAAGAGCACAGGAAGAGGCCCTGAGGTGTGCTGCTTAGTTTTCTTCCTGGGAATTACCTTTTCCTGAGCTCCTTTATGCCGTCTTTAAATGATCATCCCATTCACCATGCTCTGTTTGTCTCCAAATATCATGAAAAGCCAGCAGAGATGTCTTAAGGTATTCCCTTTAAAGACATGTATTCAGGAATGACAAGATGTGGAAAAGAAACATTTACAAATACTCAGAATTCAAGCCTACGAAGTTAAAATTTTATTCATTTTCTTTAATCTTTCTAATACTTCAAGAGCTTCTAGAAGAGTGAGTGAACATAGACTATTCATAAAACTGTGACCACTTACTTCATGTTCTCCTCTACATATTTTTTATTTCTAGGAACTCAACACTTATAATCTGAGAAACTGTCAGAGATTATGCCATATTTTCTTTAAATTTCACAAGGTAATGTTTTGTGTAGTGGGTTATCCTGAGGATGTGTGACATTCTCCTGTATTTCTTTAATAAGATGGAGTAATCATGCACTGCACAGGGAGTGGGGTGGGAGTGGAGAAGGAATATTCCCACTGGAAGGCACATTTTTCCAGGGTTTAACATCTATTCAGTGTCAGGGCCAGAATTAGTACCCATACAAAGGGTCCGTGCCTGAAGAACTACCATAGGTTTTAAATTCCAGGGGATTAAGTGTTGGGAACACATCCCAAACTGGAATGGCTAAAGGTAGGTGGTACTGCAGGGGCAGCCCAGGTGAGACCTCGTTACAAGCACACAGAGTGAGATAAAGCCCAAGGACTTGGCAGCAGCAAAATTTGAGTGGGCTGTTACTCCCAGAGGGGGAACAGCGAGCTGCCCTCACAAGGAAGTCAGGCTAACATTAGACTTTAAATTACAACTTTTGTGCTTTGGAAAAGGAGTATTGGGTGCATAAGGCTTCTTTTTTTTTTCATATTATTTTCTGTGTTGCATGGGAGGCATTTTTAAAAGCAATTTGATTCAACATTTTTAAGTGGATGAAGTACAGCTTGTTAAACAGCCAGCATTAATCTCCTGATATGTCTGGCTTAGAAATGAGACTTGAGCTCCTGCTTATTGATGACACTGAGAAATTGAGTGGCTTCATTATTGCTAATGAAAGTGGAAAGATTAAATTTAGATCCAGAGTAAGCCTCTGGAAAGAAACTGGGTGGGTTTCTTTAGTACAGAGCTTTTCAATGAAGGGAGAAGAATTTTAGACATATAAATCCCAAAATCTTTAGATTGTCCTAAGTAACTTGCCTTCTGACTTGTGCGACCCAGACTCCAGTAATAAATACCACCAAGCATGAATGGTGAATTTGGGATTTTTGTTGCCAGGAGTTGGGCATATTTGAAGTTGCAAATCTGGAATCATAGCAAGATATTACAAGGAATATTTTAGCTCATAAAGTGTACCGATTCTGAAAGTGAACAAAATGAGTGTGTTTGTAGTGCTCCTTTGAAATGGTAGAAGTGAATTTGTGCAATGGTGTAAAGTACAAGACAACCACTCTACCCTACCTAAAGCTAACGACTCTGAGAGATTTAAAAAGCATCTTGATTTTATTAATATGCTTCTATCAATCTGTTTATGAATACATTTTTAGCTCAGTTTCACAAATAAGGAAGCAGAATGAGACAAGACAGATGTTTAATCAAAACCATTGGATAGATCAGTGACAGATTTAGAAAAACCCTTTTGACCAAGAAAGGCAGCAGGGAGGGTGTGATAAACATCTGCCTTTATACTTTATGGAGGTCTTCTTTTGCTTGAGAATGGAGCAGCCTCTGTTCCTTGAGGACATGAAAACCTTTGTAACACACATTTGTAAACACGTATTTGTAAGTCTATTGCTCAGTTGCTTGTTTATCTGAAGCCTGTAACCTACATAATATTCTGAAAATAAAGGAGGACAGGAAAAAAGGATAAAAAGTAAAGAAAGAAGAAAAGAGGAGCAGCTGATCTTTAAAAAAGGTATGAGGATATCAGTAGCATGTAAATGAGGACTGGGAGAGTGGTATTTGGGTTTTGCAGCCAGGAACTTACAGGTACTTATTACAGAGTAAAGGAAATAGTTAATTCCTCATAGTTTGCCCTCATGACAGCCATGGCCAGCACTTTGCATGATAGGCTGTCAGTTTTTACAACCAGTTTATTCAGAGAATCAGGTGTACAGAAGAGCGACTGAGATTATCTGCAAAATCGATGCCTTATCATATCAAAGAACACTTAAAAGATTTGTTTAGTTTAGACTGGGTAAATAAAGCCTAAGAGAAGGCATGACTTCTGCTGAAAAAATATGTGAGAGCAATAAACTATGGAGACCAGAACACTAAAATACTACATAAGCTAAAGGTCAATATTAGCAGAGTCACCAGGGGTCACGAATAAATTCAGATAGAGAAGTAAAAATGAGAGTCTGTCATGTGATTTTCTACAGCATTTGGAGGGTAGAATGAAGGATTTCAAAGGCTATATGCACCTTATGCCCAGCTGAGTCTCAAATTGGGACAAGATGGGTGGGTTCCCTTGTCGAGGCATCCTCCTTTGGAAGATGTGAATCCAAGATGCAGTTCTGGTTTAGCCCATCACCATAGCAAGGGCTTCTGTCCTTAGCTTACTTTGAGGGAGCTGTGTAAACAATGTCCCATGTCTCAGAGATAAATTTCCTGATGTGAAAAACTTCAAATATTTGAGAAATTTACTCACTTCTAAATGAAACGACAATGCTGTTCGTCACACACACACANGAACTTCTACATTGTTTTTAATCAAAAGGCAGGAGTAAGTGTGACTCATTTAGAAAAGGTGAGTGTGTGGCTGCACAGGTTTTGCAAATATGGAGTAGGCAAATCCAGGGAGCTCAGCAGTAGCGCACTTGCTGCCTGCAGCTCGCTGTTGTGTTTCTTGGGAGAGGCTGGGTCGCAGTGCAGAGGAGGGATCACAGCAGCACACATTGCTGTATTGGCTGTGTTGGCCTTTGGTGTTTCATATGAGCAGCCTGCTTTGGACAAGTGAGCAAACCTTATCCTAGATGTGCAGAGGAAATGGAAGTGTTTTCAGGCCACTGGCAGTCGCCTAGAGAGTCAGTTACTGTGCTGCTCTCCCTTGATAAGTGTAGTTTAATAATTAATATCCATCTGGAGGAGATGTTACTTCTTTAGCTTGTCTAAGCCTGGAACAGGAATTTCCTGACCCACGTGTACATTAGAGACATAAGCTTCATTATTGCTAATGAACCAGCTAAAGAAATATTGCCAGGAGACTTTGTTTTTTTGCAAGAGATAATTCATTGAAAGTTTTGGTGTGTAGCTGTGCAGCATAGTTTGTTTCCTGGGTCTTATGCATATGACGCAAAACTCAGTTAGAGCCTCAATTTTGAAGGGTAGAAACCATAACTAGAAGGAAAACTGTTACATCAGGTGCTGCTACAAAGAGAGAATGTATTAACAGCCTTTAACAGGTTGTATTAACAGCTATTAACAGTTTGTATATTGTAATGGAGCAAATATTATTTCAAATTTTATTTTCACTGTGTGAAGTTTCAGTATTTCCTGTAGGCTATGGAAATGTCTTAACATGTTCCAGATTCTTCTGATAGTCTCATTTACTTACAGAAATGCTGAAGGAACAAAGTTTATTTGGGTTTGTTTTTTTAAAAGGGTCAGATTGTAATTGATTTTCTGCCCCTGAACAGCCTGTGGAAGTGATTCCTTTGCCTAGAAAAGGCACTTGAAGAAATGTAAAGAACCTACTTAGAATGTAAGCAATGCCAGTTTAAAAGATGTTTAACAAAACAAAAAGGAACACTTAGAAATTGCTGTATTTTATTTCAGACTTTGTGGTACACGTTACTTTCAAGCATCCTTACAAGGATTTACTTGACCTTTAAAACAAATTAACAGGATTATGATGAGCAAGTAATGGCTCTGGGACAGGGCATCAAGTCAAACAGGTGAAATCCCCATTTGTTCTGGAATTTATTTAGCGCAAGTAAGCTCATGTAAGTTCTGGGGATACGTGTCAGTCTCAGATATAAAGCCCTGGTAACTTCATTTCTCAGTGCTGTTATTTCCTCCCCTGTGAAGCACAAGCTCACGTTTTTTTTTAACCTGTTCTCTGATCAAAGACAGTGAGTTATTTTTCCCTAGTTCTTTGAAAATACTCTACAAAATCTGTGCATTTTTTGCAAGTGTAGATACAATGAACCTCAAGTAGTTTCATTCATAACACGCTGTATGGGCCTTAGCCTTGATGCAAGTGCAACTAGGATGACTTTGATCTTCTCAGCCTTGCGGAAAGAGCAATGCTTTTTGTGATGTGAAATGAGTAAGATTTGATGGTGGTGGCTTTGACAAACTAATCTCTCAAATTTTGACTGGATTTGGAGTCAGGTTGTTAGTCACTGTGGTGGGAAGAACTACATTTATTTTTTTTAATGTCATGAAGTGATGAGGAAATTGAATTTATTATCTTTTCATGATAAAACATAATGTATTTATCCCCATAAATGTAATAGAAGTTCTGCATAACCCAGTGTCAATGGTGACCTAGATTTCAAGCCCTCTATTTTTAATCATACTATGAAATTTTCTGTCTCTTTTTAAAAAGGATCTTTTCAACTTCCATCTCTCAAAATACAAGAATTTTTGGCTAAGAATATATTCTTTATTCTTTCTTCCAGTTATATTTGAATCTTATCTTGATTTTAGTTTGCCATGTGTGCCAAGCAGAAGTCTATGTGTTCACAAAGCCAAGTCTGTGTGAGATTATGCAATGTACATGTGCTTAAAGTGTCTCCAAACAGAATTCAATGTTCCTAAATTCAGCTGTGTAGTACAGTACTGACTTTGTTTTCTGTATTCTACAAGTCCTGAGTTTTGATTAGTGGAAGTTTGATTCCTTGCCTATCACTGTGTTTTATCCAGAATGGAGCACAATGCTGAAATTCTGGGGTATTTGACAGTATTTTTCCGTGAAGTGGAGTCTGAGGGGAGCTTTGCTGTATAACTTGAGGCTTATGTTGGTCTTCTGTTAGAGCAGATGTTCTGAATTCTTTTTTGTAAAGATACTACCAGTTACTATAAACCAAGCTATCGTTCCTAACCACCATCTGTCACTGCAAAGGAAGGAAGGGACATCCCCACTGGAATAAAGGTGGAGTGGGAGCCCAGTTCCTATTGCTCATTCCCACTGTCCTTCACAGTCTTTTATTGATTTTTGTGGTGTCAAGAATAAGAATACTCAAATAATGAGAGTCATCATTCTAGATGTTGAAATAATCCTCAGAAATGGATATGGACAATTCTGATATCTTAGGGAGGATGGAAGAGGGAGGCATTCATTTAAGGAATTGTCAAGTTTATATGTAGACCCTGCATCTCTGGGATGGTGGTAGAGATACTGATAGAGGGCTTCTGAGATAAATGTCGGTAACAAAATGACAGGTTTTCATTTTAACAATATGTAAAGGTCTCTTTGAATGGCTTTAACCTCAGGTCTTTTATTATTATTATTATTTTATTTTTTTTAAGGAACAAGCACTGAATGACAGTACTCGGGTAGTTGGCTTTCTTCTTAAAAATCTGAATTTGTTGCATTTGAAGGAAAAGTTACTTGCCATTCTGCAACAATTAATTCCAGAAAAGTTAGCTAATGGTGAGTTGGATCTAAGATTATTATGTCTTCTGCTTCCTTCTGGTAAACATAAACTTAAAATAAGAATGTATTATTCTCAGAGCTTGACAAGTACCAAGGATTTATCACAATAAAAACACTGACTTTCAATTGTGTATAAAAACACTGAAACAAGGCCTCTAGGTTATTCGACTTCCCTACAATTATCAGGCTGACACTCTATTAAAAAGCTATCGATGGAACCCTCATTAAGAGTGTGTTCAAACCACCTTTGAAATACAGGTGTGAAAAGTAGTTCAAAATACACTGGTGAGCATTACAAGAAGAAGGGTCCATGGTATTTACAGGGACCCAGCGTTCCATATTATGCAAGAGAGTTACTGAAACCCATTGCAGTGATACATTTAAATTATTGGGGGGAGTGAGGTGGGAATCCTGAGATCTGAACATAAGTGATAGAAGTGAGACTTTCCATGTCACTTAACTTATATTTACTGTGAACAGATGGGATTTTTGCTTTCTAATTCTCTGAGTTGCCTTTAGGAATTCCATCCTAGACCAAGTCCAAGACACCTTTTTTTCACCCCAGTCATTTAGCTACAGAAAAGACTGAAGGTGTGAGGATATATTGAAAATTGTTCTCTTCTGCACTTCTTGCTTGTAGTTATTAGTGATTTTTTCTAACTGGAGGAACTGTAATTAAAATCAGATGGCAAATATATCCTGAGATTTTTATGCATGAAAAACTGGCCAGCTGCTGATGCCATTTCAGAAACACAGGTTTGTTTGTTATATCTGAATGGGTTGTTGTGGAAGTTTATCTTCAATCTCTGCCTAGTTCTGGAAAGAAATATATAGAATACTTAGAAATATAGCTCCAAAATTTTCCTCATTTTTGTTCATGCTCTAGAAGAAAGAATATTACTGCTGGAATTGGATGTTGCTTATTTATTTTTTTAAACAGTACTGGTGTGTGATGCTGGAAAGGAGCATGTACCATGATGTTAATGATACGCAATTAGGTAGGAGTCTGTAAAAGCCCCCAAACCAAAACTATTTAGTGATCAAAAGACAGGCTTATGTTCCACCAGGTCAGATAAACATATCCCCTAGTTTGACTACAGCTCCCAAAAACTTCAGTAGCTGGAATTTGGGATTGCAGTTTTTATAGAGGCTCAACTTAATTGCTTTAATGATCTTGAGTCAAGTGACTTCTCTCACTATATTGGAGGGGATGCTTTGGTGTGCGTGTGTGTGGAGGAAATACCTCAGTTGGAATAAAACTGAGCCATCCTCAAACAATGTGACCTTTCCAGCTCCTCAGCCCCTGCATGGAACCTAATTCGCACAGAATGTCATCAGTTACACTTCAGTGTTGGCTAATCTTCAACTGCAATCAATAAATCAGCCTGGGCAGGGAGGGAATAGGCAAGTCAAACCTGGACTGTGCTGTTTGCTTTCGTAGCCTTTTTAAGAGGTCAGATAATGAAGACATCAATTAGAAGCAGGGTAAACAGAAGGGTTTTTCCAGTGCAATAATGTTTCCCTTTCTTAAATGGGAGTGTGACTTTAGCTCTAGAGGAAGCAGCCAAATAGTTGTTTGTGCTTATAAGCGATATAATTCAGATATAGCTGGTGAAAACTTCAGTGCTCAAACTTCTTTCATAGAACACAGAGTGTAGATTTTGAATGAATATATCAATGTCCAAACCTTCTTTACAGAAAACAGCACTTTAGTTTTTTTCAACCTCATTAATTTTCCAGGGTTTTTTTCAGTTATTTTAGCATGACTTCAACATTGAAAATGAAAGTTCATTGTGGTGCACATATGTGGGAAGGAAATACTTGAATTTGGACAAACTTCAGTGTGGCACTTCCAGGCTCTAATGGAACCTAAGTATGCTATTTCCTAAGTGTCTTTGTCAAAAATGATCTTTTCTATGATGGGTGAGACTACAATATTTATCCACTGACCTTTATTATTTGGGATGTTTCATGCAAATATTCTCTTTTCCTCCACTGTCTTGTAATCTATTAGACTTCATAAATAGCATGGTTTTATCTCTGTTTTTGTTGTGTGGATATTTTGGCTCCCAAGCAATGTCTCCAGCAGTTAGGGGTGCTGTTGCTGAGACTTGTTTAACAGGAAAAGAAAGTGCTGAATCAGAGCATTTGTTGAGAAGTGCTTTGGCAGGGAGTTTGTCCTCAAAACTAGGAAGTAGGTTGTTCTGACTCCAAGAGCTGGTAATCCGGGGCCTGCAGAGGAGAGAAGTTCCTCCTTATGGGGCTGTGTTCTGCTCAACAACAGACGTGTTCAGTTGGCTGTAGTTCAGAAGATTTACAGGAACCTTATTAGAAAAGAAAGTCAAAAGGCAACACACTCTGCTAGCTGATGGCGATTTCTTACATTCCGCTGGATACTGCACAATAATTTTGCAAGAAGGCAGAACCAGCTGTGAGATGGATGGAACCACATATATTTCCACACCCAAGAGAGAGGTTTGTGTACAGAATTACAGTCAGGAATAAGGCTAAGTGAAAAGATATCAAACATTATTCACACAGAGATGTCTGGATTTGTAGCTGAATTCACTTGGATTGGTTGTTTTTGTGTTAACTTTCTGATTATGAAAGAGTTTTGTTGCAGCAGTAAGTAGTGAAGAAGTGCTTAGCTTTGCATGACTTGTGTTTGTGGTCTCTTTCCCAAACTTGAAATGGTCATACCACTGTCATCCCATTTCCCCAGTGGCTCCTTGCCACTCCCACCACCCAGAAAAGCTTAGTGTGAAGAGAGATGTCATGTTTTATTCTCGCATGTGCTGCAGCACTGAAAAACTATGCAAAATGAGGTTAGAGCTTCCATGATGCTGTGCTTCTGCAGCAAAGCAGGGAACAGACACCAGCCAGGCTCCTGCTTGCTTGCTGTAGCATCAGGTAGAGGGAAGAAAGTTCATTTAGCAGTGCTTTGATTCCAGGCAGCAGAATCCTTGGACTGGAAAGAGATCAGGGAGTGCCAGTATCACCCAGGAGAGCTGGGGCACATGACATCTCATAGCCAACAGGTGTGAAAGGAGTGCTGTCCTCTGGTGTAAGTAAAAGGAGTTTTTTTTTTAAGTGCTCAGATTGTTGTTCCCTGTTATAACTTCCTCCTTTAATCTTCTGTGTTTTTAGAGACAATGGGACTAAAAAGACTTCTCTGTATTTTAGCCTTATTAAGTCTCTTATATGAACATAAAGTGAGAACAGTGCTGTGGAGAACTGAGCTTCCAGAGTGCACAGCTAAGAGCTATTGAGGGCTGGGTAAATGCCCTAAAGGTAATATGCAGACAGATAACTGGATCTTCCTAAAAATTCCCTTCCCGTGTTACAGTCAATTTAATGTACCATAACAGTCTTTCTTCCTTTTGTAAGTAAGAGAAAAAAAAATCACTGCTGGGATTAAAGCAAGCACAGAGAATTTCAGATGAGGGAGAAGACAGTAAAGTTCGTGAAGGCAAATGTTAGTAATTGTAAAACTTCCATTCCTAGGTTACTCGGTCCAATCATTTCCAAAGTGATTTTTAAAGAGATACAACATTTGAAGACAGATGTTGTATATCTTTTATAGTTTATCCTAGAACAATCACATGCATATGGCTCATAATTTGTTTCTATTTCTTTGTTATGTATCATATACATTTCCTTGAGGAGAAGTTAGTTTTTAGAAATGCTAAACAAACCTTCAATTCAAGCTGAAGACCTGCAGATAACTGGAGGTTTTGACACTGCTAAAATGTAGGTCCCATTGTCTTGGTAAAGAGGAGGATAGCTTTTAGGAGGTTCTAAATTTACCAAGAATTCAGGGTGAAGTGAGACAACTAAGATTAGACCTGTCATATTGCTTATCCTCTTTTCTTGGCATTTACTTTCAGATAAAACCAACTGGATTCAGAAAAGTGGTGCTAAGTGCTTTCATGACCTGGAACTGGAGCTGTTATAATTGACAGCAGTTCCCTTTCTTGTATTTATCTTAATAAACAAAGTCCTTTTCCTATAAGGGATGTTTCTCTAGATGCTGTTTTCATCAACATCTGTGGCTGTCCTACTTGGAGCCCTTTGGACTCTGCACCACTCCTATTCACATGATGATCTCACATTCCTTCTGGAGACAAAAATGTGTGCTCATGCAGCTAGAGTGGAAACTTACTGATTGCACAGAGCTTGGCAGGAGCTGCTGTTCAGCCTCCTGACAAGAGCAAGGACAGGCCACGTTTCTGTAAGTGCTGAGACAATTAAAGCCTTCTTGTCTCTGCACTGATGCTGCTTCTCTCCCTGTTTGTTCCTTTCTCCAGTCTTAGGACAATTATGCAAAGCAAGAAAGCTGCTTTTTTCTGTGCCTGGTCAGTGTTGTAGGAAAGGTTTGGAGCAAATGCAGACCCATTGTAACAACATTTCTGCCAGAGCCCTGCAAGTGGAACTGCCTGCAGCAAGAGCACAGGTTATGTTTTGTGTCTGACATATCCATCTTTTAACATATTAGAGCAGAAGATGGAACAGTTCCTTTAGAGTCCCCAAATGAATTAGCAGTGCAAACTGGCTTTCTACTGCCTGGAGCTCTGTCTATGCTCCTCATTTTAACTCCTTGCTAGCCACAATCCAGACCACAGAGAAAACTGCAGCAAGTGATAAAGTTCCTTAACTGCATGAACATATGTTTTTATTGTAGTATCAATTTACATAAGCTATTGCCTGCAGTGGAAGTGTGTTGCAAAAGCAGTATCTATGTGTGGCTATATTGGAAGAGAAAAGCTCAATGCATAATTTTTTCCCCCGTTTTCCTTTTTGAAACATTCCTACTAGCAAGCTTTAAGGAAGAAGTTCAAGCACATCTGGTGACCCCAAATCCATAACTGTGCAGATGCTTTAGGGGACGGCTTGGTGAGTTACTCCTGAAGGTTCAGAGCAAAGGCAGCCTGTTTCTACCCTTCCTTCCACTGCTTGATGCCCTTTTCATGAAGTCTTATAAAACGTGCCTTTGAGTGGGTCGTATTATGGCACTTACACAGTCAGAGCTTCACATTGACTTAATGACCAGCATTAAAGGTACGTCTCCAAATTTTCATCAAAATATCCAAAAGTACCTTTGCAACTGGGTTATGAAAAATTTTATTTTGCAGGCATGCATTTGCATACAGTATGCCTGAATTTCTGATGTATTAAACCTACCAGAACAAAGACTTAGCCATCTGTAAAAGTATTAAAACTGCCAGTCTGATATTATGAAATTTAAGTCTAAAAGCAAATATTCTTATTATGATTCTCACAGGTTAGTAAGGAGTTCTAAAGAGCTAAGTCTGAGTTTGGCTAAGGTGTAGTGCAGTACTGAGTATAAATACACTGTCAGTAGATCTCTGGTGGGTATGAATGCTAAGGGAGAGGAGGATTAGTGCTGTACCATTAGTTATGTTGAGATATGCTTTGAAGAATGCAAAAAACTGTTTTTGTTATCAGCAAAACCTGTAAGACCTGAGTTCAGCAACAAGTTTCTGCTTTCCTAAGAAATATTTAAAACCTTATTAAAGACAGACAACCAACTAGCACTTCCGAGAAGATAAGACAGATGAGCTAATACCTTTTCTCTCCCTGTCTTTCTGTTCTCCTGCTTGGCTGCTGACTGTGGCCATGCTGTGGCCCAGCAGCTGCTGTGCTTGGGGAGTGTTTGGGCTGGAAGGGAGAGTAGGACAGGTGAGTGCTTGGAGACTGTCCTCACACTCACCAGTCAGTTCCTTCCTCAAGGAAGGGCATAGAAACCTGAGAACAGTCCCTGCACTGCCCTGCTGGACTTGAATTCAGACATGTATCCAGAGAAAGAAGGTACTAAACACGGTAGGTTTTTCAGCAGGACATTGATAAAACATTGATTTGTTCCAGATTTTCCCCTTACCCATGCTGCTTTCCCTCTCCTATTCACATGGTCGTTGCCTTGAGTCACAGTGCATTTGTTATTACAATCTGTGCTGCAGCATTTCTCTAAAAGGCAGTTTTCCCTGCTAGTACTTCTTCTGCTGAGAACCCCAAAACTTAATAGGCTGTAGTAATTTCTAAGTGACAGGATTGCCAGAACATGCAATGATGAAAGGCCAGCTTGGCTAAAGTTGGGTAGGATCTGGTTAAAACCTCTGTAACTCAAATAGGAAGTGAGAAAATGTCAAGTAGTGAATGGACAGGAAGTCAGACAGCTTAAAGCCCTAGATGCTGGTTTTTTGCTAGCATTGAGTATTTTCACTTTCATTGAAGTTTTTTTTTTTCTTGTTGGTAAATTACTTTTACATTGTTTGCTTTTTAAAAGAGAAAATGTTTTTTTCATGGAAAGCAGTGACTGGACTTTCAATTTTTGACACAAACAAAACTTGTTTTATGGAGCCATGACCAATAGGAGATTATATATCAAAGTGTTTTCTTTAGCTGAAAATCCTAAGAAGTAAAACTCAGAGAAAATGGAGAGCTCTTCGATGCTAAGAGTAGCTAGAGGCCTTGTTTTGGTTAACTGGTTTGATTTCAAGATCAAAGAGAGATTTATGGAGAACAGTAATGCTATGGAGACAGTTGTTTGAACTTTGGATTTGATAACACTAACAGCTGCTGATATCCTTGAGAGGAAGATCCTTGGTAGCAGTGCAAAACAAGCTCACTGCTTTCATCTGCATAGGGAAAAGCTTGGCTGAAAATACCACTGCTGTGAATAGAGGAGCAGAGAGAAGGAATGGTTGTATGGGCTGCCTGGAAAAATCATAAAGGTGAAGGACAAAGTGTTCTCAGTCTGATATGGACAAAGTTAAGATTAAGATTGATTGGATTTGACTGCCCTGTGGTGTGTTGAGATCCCTTAGGAGTTAGATTGCATGTTTCTGTAAAGCTTGTATTTCACTCTGAAGTTAGACGGAAATGTTTCTCAACATGAGATATATCTTAGAGCTTATCTAGGAAAAACACATAGAGATGATGGGAAAAAAAATCAGTTTTTCAAAAAATTGCAAAATGGGAATTCAGAAATGCTAGTTTAGGCCAGAAATAATGTTAAAGGCATATTTTAGTGGTCTTCCCCTCCTTTTCATATGTAGAAGGATTTGGATTTGGCCTTTATGTTCTGCCCCTATCTGACCTGCAATAGCTCTGAAGAGAATTGTTCTGTTGACAACTCATGATAAGGCAAAGCAGAACTTGTACTGGAAAGAGTGTTTTTCAGGCAGTTATCAAATTACTTGTAGCTTTTCATCAAAGCAAATGAATCTACAGCAATATGAATTGAATATGGTAGTTGATCCTGAACTCCTAACTGCCAACCAGCACGAAGATACTGACATATTCTCTTTTGCTGATGTCAATAAATCCTAATGTACTTTCCCCTCCCTTCACCTGTTTGACTTGCCTTCCATCTTGCTTTTGAGTTCCTCTCTGCCAAGCTTTCAGCTGTGTTTATCAACCCACTTTGAGCCCAGCTTCAGCTGGAAGCAGGCCCAACCTGTAGTAGAAAGGGCCTAAAAATGAATTTGTTATAGCAATGATGTATTTGACCAAAAGCAGACAAGCATGTGCTGTATTAGTGTTTCGTGTTGCCTTCCAGCAGAGCTGAAAACTGCAGCCTTTTTAAAAACAGTAATGCAATTATGTGTTGTATAAATTCTTAAAAATCCTTTTATGAAAACCAGCCAGTTGTGTTGTTACCAGCAATGCTGGGGAAGGCAGTGTGAAAGCAAAAAATGTTGTATTGGAAGGCTCCTCAGCACCGGGGTGAGTAAAACAGAAATACTAAGACCCCTGAGATTGGCGTGTAAGGCACATATTTAGCTGATAGCTACAAAAGCATTCCAACAATACCTTCTGGCTACTAAATACGCATTAAAAAATCAAATTACTCCTATTACAGTATTGCTACTACTACCACTACTGAGGAGATCTGATCTTGAGGGTCAAGCAAGTGTGGCCTTTGGAAAGTTGCTGCTTGTTTCTACTGATGGCTAAATAAGTGTACAAGCTGGACTTATTTGACAGCATATTTTAAGACATTTGAGACATTATGCACATTTAGATGCTGTAGAAACAGTAGTGTCATCTATATGCCAACTTTGCTTCAGAAAAAGTCCCTTTGAAACAGCTGCAAAACTGTGCTCTCTGAAGTCCACCTGGAGTCTTTGTAGTCAACAGGCTTGCTTCTGCTGACTTCACAGGGCTTTGATAGCAGAGCGTATATGAAGTAGAATTTGTATATTTATAAGCATTACTCACAGAGCTATCTCTACAAGAAACTGGATAAAATACACAGCCTCTGTTAGTATGAGTATTTTTTATGTAAAGATGGAAAGAGGTTTTTTTTACTAACCCCACAATTCATTTCTAATATTAGTCAAAAATTATGTAAACCCTGTTATGTGAGTTAGAAGGAAATCTGGATCAAAGATGTAATTTATCAAACAATGCCTGCTTAGAAAGCTTTCAATCATGTGCTATCCATGCTTTTTCTGGAGATTTTGACTCAATGTAATCTTAATACCAGAATAATCAGATGTCACATAGAGTCCAAATATCAAGTAGATTTAGCAGTGGCTGGAATGAGAGAAACTTATCTTTTAGCAAGAAAAAAAGATACCAACTTCTGACTCAAACTATGCCTTGCAGCACATGCCTTCAAATGTCTAAAAACCTAAAAAAATACTGCATGAATTATTTGCCTTCAGAGTAATACCAGCATTTATAAGATGGTGTTGCTGCAGGTTTTTAATCAAAGATACACGAACCAAGGCAGATGCAATTACTTTTCAAAAACTTCCTTGGCTTAGCCTGAGATTTGCCCAGCTTGCCCAACTTGGACTGAGTTAAGGGCAAGGCATGGAAAAAGAGTAATTTTGGTCATTCAAAGATGAGCAACTTGTGCTTTTCTCCTTCAGTCCTGTGGGGAACATGCAGGAAGGAGCAGGTTGGTGCTGTTGATGAGTGCAGGCAGTGTATTTGCTGACCACAACAGTAAGGGAATGTAATAGTGTAGTTGATTCTCAGTGTTACCAAAATAGGCCCACACTTCACTGATCCCCAAGGCACTGCGCAATTGCTTTGAGAACGTCACTTCTGCTTTCTAGTATACTTTATTTTCACTGATACCTGGTTTTATTTATATCACAAAGGTACTTTGGGTACAAAAATGTGCTGCTGTGATGGCATTGCCTGGCCAGCAGATTGGGAAAGAGAGAAACCCTTGATAGAATGTAGGTATGGGACAATGATATCAGTTACATTTTTAAGAGGTTTTTTTTTTAAACTCTAGTTCCCTCCTCTGTTCTGCTAGAAATCAGAAAATATGTTCAAGGACAGGTTCTCTTTTCACTTGCTCTGATCAGCAAGTCTCCTTCCAGAATAAAAACAGTGGTATAAATGGTGTGAATGAAAACAACTACCAAGATTTGGGTTTTGAAGCAAACAAAAGTTGTGTGTGTAAACCCAATTCTTCTTAACTTCCATTGCAGATTTCCAGCATTCCCAGGTGCTGAGGTTGTCTTACCTGTTTTATAACACAAACAAATGGAGAATGTTTAGTAAGCCACATTCTCAGCTGTTGCAGATCCCTACTAACTTTGGAAGCTATGCCGAGTTCACAGCGCTGAATTTGGCCTACTCCCATAATTCCTATAGTTCTGCTTATTAGTTTGGGTACTGTTGGAGGGGAGCTTAAAAACTTAGTCACTGAAATAAATAGGATAGACATTCTAAAGGGCAGTATCTGACTGATGCCATGGGCCCTGCAAGCTCAGGGTTTCATACTTCACTTCTTGCAGCCGAGCTGTTGCCTAAGGGACGGCAGAATTTCCTCTAGTGTTTTTAAATTTGATCCTGGCTATAGAGTCTCTGGATGATTCACTTGGCAACTTCTCAGTATTTTGTTTTCCTGCTTCCTTAATACAGACCCTAAAACCTTACAGATATTTTAATTTACTGCAGCCACCTCCTTTAAATCATGAAAATCAGTTATGGGACCTTCAGTAAGTAATCAGACCTTCTCAGACTTTCCTGTACCTTTTTTCCTAAAAGTAAAATGGAAGTGTCTTTACGAAAGGTTAGAAATTTAGCATAACAATTCCTTTATGTGGAGAACATTCATCAGGGAAAGGTTCATGCCAGCTCTGTGCAAAGCCACACTTGGGAGCAGAGTGAAACAGAAAGAAAATGACAGTGCTGCAGGTACAAGGCATTGAGCAAGTCTTGGAGCTGGATCTCACTTATCTGTACAGAATCCACTTCTCTGGGGGAGAATCTTTCTTTAAAAGAAAGAAAGCTTTAAAAAGCAGAGTTAAATTTCTTGAAACAAACATGTAGAATGCATGTTCTAGAGAAAGTGAGAGCAAGCCTGTTCAAAATCAGATCAGTGGCACTCAATAAGATTTCCGTGGGAGTGTTTTTCAGTTCAACCAGTTGTATTCTTCTATCCTTTTTCTAGCTGAGTAATTAATATTAAATAGTATAATTTATTTGAAAACAAATGAAAGGAACACAGTTGAGTCAGGGGAAAAAATCCCTTTACTCCAATATTATTACCCCCTTAGAACTTGTACTTTTTAATTGATTTAAGCTAATAAGATCTAATTTTCACGAAGCAGCCACACCGGTTTGAATCAATCACAGGTTGTCAGGCACCATGCTTGAAGATACACTACACTGGGGAAACTACATAAATAGGACAGAGAAAGGGAAGGAATTAGCAAAGTTAAGGTCAATCTTATGCCTTTTATCAAGTAAGGTAGCCAACAATCCTCCCTGCTGTGCTAAAGAACAGAGGACAATGGCACTGGTTGTAAAAACTGTACATGAGCACTGTAGCTCTAGGAATTATGCACACCTAGGAAACATTACCACATATCCTTGTGGTCTCTTTAGTTTCCCTTATATTTACTTTCTGTTAATTAATTTGTGTCTTTAGGATGCAGAGACCAAAACTACATGCTGTACTTAAGATATGGGTAAGGCAAGGATTTCTACAGCAGCAAAATGATACTTTTCAAAATATTTTCTCTTTATATTCACTCAGCTATCAGAGTCCTAGAAAAACAGATGTTTACACAGCTTTATTTCCTCTGATTCAGATATAGGAAGCAGAAAAGCATCTAAAAATTTACTCAGATCGAATTAGGCAGCAGTTATGCCTCATGTTGTAGGGCCTTACATCAGTAATTGCAGGAGGAGGTGAAGTAGCAGCTGCATTTTTGCTGTACTGGTTCCTCATGAGAGCCAATGGTGAGACCCATTCTGTATTGCACTATTTCCCAGCAGGGCAGTCCATCTCATGAGGTGTCTGGAAGATAACATTTTTTATTTTGGTGAAAGTATCCCAGAACACCTAGGTTCATGGCTGTTCCGTGGTGTTGAAGCAGCATCCAGCACTCCCAGTGTAAAGAACTGGGGCACTAAAAGTGCAAGTCATCCCTCTTTGCACAGCCTGTCTTGATGGAGCTGGGCATCAATTATCTCTCTGATCTAGGTATGAGTAATACAGTAGAAAGGAGCTTAGTACCAGCAGTTCCTGAGAAATCTGCCAGTGAATTATTAAAACCAGTGTTTAATTAAAAGATGCACTCAATCTCATGGCCAGAGAAGCTCAAAGTAGGACATGGAATGACTGAGAGCCAGTTAAGACCAGTTTTCTCAGAACACCACTCACGAAAGCACTGGTAGAGGAATTAATCTAGCAGCACTGCTTTGTAAAGAGAAAGAAATCTCCTTTTTTTCTTATCAGTGCAGGGCCTGCTGTTTTGCAATTCTGGAAAACTCTTTGACCCTTTTGTGAGACTAACATATATCTTATGATTAAACACATCAGATAACAATAACATAAATACATACATGTTATTGTTACACACATCAGATGTAGTTTATTTTACCTTTACTGTTACTACAGGAACCAATTTAAATGGAAAAGTTTACTAAGTTGGATTAAACAGGACTTAATCTCAATCCAGTCCTCCTCCCTATACTGCTACATCCAAAAGTTCATTCCAACTGATCATTTGAGCTCACTCTTTTACACAAGTTGACTGCCTGGTGAAGTCATGAGGGAGCATCTGTGTCAGTTCCAGGCCACTTTTCTTTGGGAAGAATTCTTCTGTGACTTTTTCAAATGCAAAACATTTATTTATGTCAGAATTTTTACTTCTGTCTTTTCCCCCCCAGTACTTAGAATGGAGAAAGGTGAAAGATTGCCCTTAATGGGCAGCTCTGGATTTACGTTTATTTGCCCAAAGTCTCTGTAGAACTTCATGTGTGGACACAGAGAAAGTAAAAGCGTAATAAAGGAAATTCAGATTAATAACTAAAATTTCTGTATTGTTTTTATATTGGTTACAGAAAATGAATGAAAAAATTATTCAAGGAGGACTGAAACCTTAAAACCCTTATAAATTTTTAGGTAGCACTGGAAGAAAAATTTTCAGGTGATATGTGTTGAGTTACCAATTATCACTGATTTCTCACTACTTCTGTTGTATCCGTAAGTATTTATTGGCTTATCCTCATCTGGGGAGAACTCTTTGAAGCGAAAATATAGGTGAATTCATATATCACTTTTTGATGCTACCAAAATGCCACACATTAATATGAATATCAGTGAAGGCAATCGGTCTCTGTAAGTGAGGACAGCCCTTCTCAGACTGTGGTGCTGAGAGAAAGGGGAAAGTCAGGTTGTCCAAATGCTCGTGGACTGTTAATGTGTGAATGTGGAGGGAGGAAAAACCCTTTCTTCATTTATCATGGCCCTTTAGCAAATATTTAATAATGGGGGGGGAAAAAAATCTCCTTACATCTGTGCTGACCTGATTTAGACTCTGCATTAAAAGATAGGAATTGTGTGTAGAAGCTCTGTTTATTAATGGCCTATTGATATTTTGAGCATTTATTCACTAGCAAAGAACAAAATATAGTGTACTAAAACTATTTTCCTGAAGTTGAGACAGACATACATCCCACAGGGCATTGTTATTTATTTGCAGTTAAAGAAGAATTTTATTCTAGTTTATAACTCTAGAATAACTGAAAAATGCAGAGAGGATCGCAAGCTAAAGAATCACACAATCACAGCGTTGGAAAAGGGCTTCAAGATCATCGAGTCCAATCCATGCCCTAGCACCTCAACTAAACCATGGCATCAAGTACCACATCCAATCTTTTTTTTAGACACATCCAGGGATGGTGACTCCACCACCTCCCTGGGCAGACCATTCCTGTACTTTATCAGTCTTTCTGTAAAAGACATCTCCCTGAACCTGTATTCCCTTGGTGCAGCGTAAGACTGTGTCCCCTTGTTCTGTCAGTGCTGTCTGGAGCAAGAGACCAACGCCACCTGACCACAGCCACCTTTCAGGAGGTTCTAAAGAGTGACAAGGTCACCCCTGAGACTCCTTTTCTCCAGGCTGAACAACCCCAGCTCCCTCAGCCGTTCCTCACAGGGTTTGTGCTCCAAGCCCCTCACCAGCCTTGGTGCCTCCTCTGGATGCGCTCAAACGTCTCAACGTCCTTCCTAAACTGAGGGGCCAGAGCTGGACACAGCACTCAGTGTCCTTCCTAAACTGAGGGGCCAGAGCTGGGCACAGCACTCAGTGTCCTTCCTAAACTGAGGGGACACAGCACTCAGTGTCCTTCCTAAACTGAGGGGCCAGAGCTGGACACAGCACTCGAGGTGTGGCCTCACCAGTGCCGAGTACAGGGGAGAAATGACCTCCCTGCTCCTGCTGGCCACACCATTCCTGATCCAGGCCAGCAGCCCTTGGCCTTCTTGGCCACCAGGGCACACCAGGGCACACTGCTTGGCTCAAGAAGACACATGGTTTCCAAAGATACATTTTTTTTTGTCTAAGTTTTAGGGACTATAATATCTCTTTCCTATTTTTGTAATTTTCTTGTTTCCAGGACGCCTTGTGTACTTTCAAAATTAACATATTGAATGTATTTTTTCCTCTCTTTTTAGCAGTTCTGTGAGAACATTTTGCCCTCTAGTGGTGCAGTGAAGTGAGACTGAGCTCAGCCCTTGCAAGACCTGTTAAAAATACTAAAAGCCATCCATGATATTTAAAAACTGGAAATTCAGCTCCATAGATCATCACCATTTGTGAGCTATGTTTGAAGGGCCAGGAGAAATAATGAGTTTTGAAAATGTTCTTGGTACTGTTGATTGTTTTATGCAATCAATTGTGAATGTTTATATATAATAATGAAAATTGTTCTTAAGTGTCCAAAGTGCTTCAGTATTCACAGTAATTTGTTTTTCTTCTTTGTTGTAAATCCCTAAGGAAAGGCTAATAACAAACACCCTTTAACCTATCCTAGAAAGAAAACATGCATAATATACTAGTGTTTAAAAAAAAAAAAGGGCTTTAGGCTGGAAAAAGAGAAGTTTAATCAAATTGTAGCCAAAAGATTTACAAATGCTTCATTTGAAAAGCCTCACTCTGAAAGATTAATGCATTAATTTAGAATAAATGTAATTCAATTAGTCAAGTCCAGAATTCAGCTAATTTACACTGCAATGCTTCTTACTTTCTGTGGTATTTTTTAATATCTCTTCATAATCAGAGAGGCATTAGAGAAACTCCAGCATTACTGAAATGCCTTTTTGCCACCAATGATGCTCCTGGCCTCCATAGCATCCTTTGGCTGATTCCAAAATATTTTCAGCCTTGAACAAGTCCAAAGAATGAGTTGCTTGGGCAATCCTTGCAGGAGGTGATTTCCTCTAAGCTATGAAGACACGTGGTGTTATGCCAGGGACAGCAGTAACCACAGGGAGGCAGGGCAGGCAAGCATTAGTGAGCAGGGAAACACTGCAAAATGCCAAATGCTTCTGCACTTACCACAGCCTGAAGCACAAAAGGTTGCCCTGTTCCTACTGATGGTACATTTTGCTTGTGCATTTAAGAAAGACACAGAAAATGGTTGTAAACAAGTGATCAGAGGTTTACTGAAGCAGTGAGATGCCTTTTTTTTTTTTTTTTTTAAACAGCTGAACAGTAGCTGGCGTGCGAAGGAAATGACACAGATGAAGCAATGGTGATGATGTGCACTGTGGTTTTCAGGACACCACAAAACGAGTCCCATTCAGTTTTTCCATGCCATGACCTTCCACAAGCATTTAAAATTTACATGCAAGGAGAGGCAATCCAAATGGAGCTGGGGCCTGGGAAGAGTTCCTCCCTGTGCAAGTTTTTCTCTCATTTTTTTAAAACTCTCTGCTTGGTATAGTTGAAGGAAACAGCAAGGTTCCCCATCACACATCATACAGATAACTTCTTTTAGAAAGTACAGTTTACTCTAGCTTTCCCTTAGCTAAATTAGCCATAGCTCTGGCGTTTTCAGTTTTAAATTGAGTTAAGGCCAAGATCTGCAACACATTGCCCTCATGACAGTAAATCCGATGCCATTAAAATACTGCCTTTTCCAGAGCAGCTTTCCTCAGTCTATTGGGAAATGACAACCCCATCTAACCTTTTTGAGGACAGTTCTGTGTCATAGTGCAACAAGGGTTTTCACTTGCAAACAACGCAGAATCAGACAGAATTCAGTGTGGCCTTCAGCTGCTTCAGTTTTCCCTGTAATTTGCTTGTTGGCCTGAGAATATGTAAGTGTTTGGCAGAGGGATGTTGCTTTTGGAAATCAGTGCTGATGGTTGTGACAGGTCCTTCTGCCCATATTAATGCCATGGAAATTAATTGTTCACTTCGTTTTCCTAGGCTTGAACACAAAAGGCTTGAGTTGTGGCATTGAGATTTTTATCTCACTAGTCAGTTAATGTTACATGTCTAACTTTATTTTATTCACACTAAATGATGGGAGGGAAATAAACTGTTCATATGAAAGAATCCCATGGAACTTCAGGCAACAGGACAGGCTGGGTTGTATAACTGGAAATTTAGTTTTGATTTACCAGAGGATTAAAGGATTTGTTCAGTTAAGTTTTGCTTATGTATTCCTTTGTCACTGTTGGTCTTATTTTAGAGACATGAGATGTACTCCTTTTATGGAGTGGAAAAAGCTATATGTTTATTTTACACATCCCTTTTTATAGAGTTTTACAAACATCTTGTTTATCTTTAATTGGTCAGTAATAAGCTGCTACTCTGTAGTGATTGGTCAGTTCACTCGAGGTGTGAATGTGCAAGAAAGAGTTTGTTTTGAGATATTGTTTTTACTCTTTTACTTGATGGTTGGCTATCACTGATAAAGGTATGAGAAATAGTCCTAATCTGTAAAATTCTTTCTTAGGGAAACAAGTTGTTTTTTATTGTTGTAGGATTTTATTCTTATGAAGGGCTGGTAACTCTCACATCTTATATTGGATAAAGAATTTAGTCTGTGAGGTTTATACAGGCTTGCTGTTTAGCCACTCCATTCCTTGGTGGTTTTCTATAGGCACAGGAACATCTTAACCTGTCTCAGGCACAGTGGACTAGGGAGGTGTTACCTGAGGATTGCTCTGATAGAGCGTCACTGTCCTGCAAGTCTGGGAATGTGTTAAATTGCACTGGTAAGGAAATTTCCTCAGCATCTTGACAATTAGAGTACAATTCTTTAAAGTGTTTGGACTCACTGCCTCAGGTCTTTCTGTCAGAGGTCTAAGTTGAAAGACCAGGGTGGTAGTCTTTGTTTTAAATCAGGGAAATTTCATTTATTCGACATCCTTTTTCTGAAGCTGGCAATTGGCTTTCATTCACAGACTTTAGCTGCCTTGGAATTAGTGTGAATCCTCTTAACCATATAAAAAAAACAACCCACCAAACAACAAAGAGCAGACTAACCAAGAACAATTTAAAATATTGCCTAAAACCAACTGTCTTTGAAAATGAATATTTACTCCTGTGAAAAAAGAAATCATCAGTCAGAAGCTGAAAAAACTTCTTACAAACACTGACTGGTAGATTTTTCAACATGTATTTACAATAAATAGTCTTTTTTAAGTCTTTCCGTGCATCATTAGTTCTAGAAGTGCTTTCTCATGTTTACCTTTGCTTACAGCACTGAAATTAAAATAGAGTTGCTAGGTGAATAAGATTTATTTTACAATGACATGACAGTGTATTAAGAGAGACACAGAAAATATTGCTTTTCTTACTTTTCCTCGTCTGATGGCTTCAAATTCCAGTAGTTGTCCATAGATTTGCCAGCTTCTAAAAGAAAAGGTGTTTCCTACCTCGAGAGTGGATAAATAGTAAGGAAAATGGACAGAATTCTGGCTCTCACTTCTTTTTCTGACTTACTATCTATGCAAGTTGGCCTCATTAAGGAAGGCCACCTACAATCCCCTCTTATATCCGTATCCACATCCTCAGTGCAATAGGATATTTTTATATTTGTCCTTTAGAGCCAATTTCCTCACAAAAATCCTACTCCCTCTTTCATCTCATCTTAAAAAATAGTTACTTTCTCATTTTCCAGAGAAATGTTTCTCTTGGTTAAAACACAGCAGAGTGGCTGCCACTTTTGGGTAGAGGTTGTCAGACTGAGCAATTTACCACTTTAACAGTTTAAAGTAGTAGCACTGAAGCTGGCAGTGTAGGATCGCGGGAGGTTGTCTCCTGTGCTGAAGGAGACTGGGATAAGCACAATCCAGACATGGCCCCAGCTGAGGGAAAGGGTACTTTGGGAAATGGGCTCCTAGCTCCACTTTTTTCTCAGCTTATAGAGCAAGCCCCAGCTCCTCTCAGAGCACTGCTGGTAGAGGAGCAGCTGTTCCTCACAGAATTGTCGAAGAGCAAAGAGATGGAGCTCCAGGAGAAGCAGTTATCTTACTCCTTTAAAGCCTTCTACAAACCCCAAAAAGCTTGCTGATGACACAGCTCTTGTCTGAAAACTTATGGGTTGACTCTGCTGTTCACAGTTCTCAAGCTGATCCCAAGGTCCCAAATGAATCCTTTTCATTTTCCATTTCCTGTTAAACCCTACTGACCATTTCTGTTCCATTGGCCTTGTCTCATTGCTGCCCCAAACCAGCTTTATCACAGCACTGAGGCTTTGCTGCTCAAAGGGGTTTTGGGCCAGCAAAATAATTGGTTCTGCAGTTTTGAGAAGCTTTGAACTTGCTCTGGCCTGTCAGAACCACTGTCTCTCGGAATAACCCAGCTCTGCCTAGGTAGCTATTCAGGCTGTTAAACAAAAGAGAGACCTTTGGCTGGTGAAGTCCAATCTGTGTGTTTAATGCAGACTTCCCACGTGTGTTCCCAGACCATTCTCCTGGCTCAGCTTGCCGTTCCTATGGAGGAAGCCTTGGTTCATGTTTCTCCTCACCAGTGGTGTAGCAGGGATGTAGGAGTCTCTGTGACCCATCCAGCCCTGCATGTTACTAGAAATGTGTCACATTCACAGGCCTCTGCTCTCTTCAGGAAAGAAAGGCTCAGTAAACAAGGAAAGTACTCCACAGAGGTTTTTCTGCTTCACTTTCCACCCCTCAACTCTCACTTCTGCCCTAGAAGGACAATTTGCTCAAATTCTGAGTTCCTGTTTTCTGCTCTGTTGGCCCTCTGAGAGACTAAAACATAACACAACTGTCATTTCTGCTTGTTTCCTGCTTATAGTACTGAGACCTTTCAGGTTCAATATTCACATTTGCCTGAAGTCATTACTGCATCTGCTAAGTAGTGAATAATGAGGTTGCCGGTAGAGGAGCACTTTACTCATTTCATGAGGAAAATCTGCACTGACACTTAGCTGGGAGTCTATTTTGAATTTTTCTGGCTATTGATCTACATTCTGAAGTGCACCCCATACCGTCTTGACCTGACCATAATTTTTAGTCCTTCATTTACAAAGAATTAAAAGATCATTTCCAGTAAACCTAAGTATCCCTCTGGAATGTTGCCTAATTTGCTGGAAAGTTGTGTAAGTGCTGTTTGCAGAAAGACACTTGGACTTACAGCCTAAAACCAAAGACTTCGAGCCAAATACTGTCTTCAGTTGTGCCACGGTGATTCTAATGTAATTATTCTGCTTGTAGTGAAGCTCCTCTCTTGTCATCCTCTTCCTGTTTGGGATTTGCAGAATATTTTTCAGGAGTAGTAACAATTTCCTCTGAAAGATCTGCAGGAAATGGTCAAAGTGACAAATCTTACATGAGTCCATAGATTGGTCAGCGAAAAAATGGAGAAATCGAGTAAATTATTGCTTGACCTCTGGTAAATGCTGTGTAGCATTTCTCAGAAACTAGAGAAATCTTATCTGGCGCGTCTCTAATTCTATTTTTAGCAAAGAGGCTCTTTCATCATCCTCATTAGATTCTTAATTCCAAGCAAGAAACTCTGTCTTCTCAGAGAAGGAGAAGAAAAAGGAGAGTAGCAGGGATATGGTTGGGATATCAGAAACCACTGCACCTCGGCTGAACAGTGATTACTGAGCACAGATCCTTGGCTATATTTTCAAGGTAAATAACTTTGAGTGTGAAGGGAAACAGGGTGCCAGTGCAGAGGGCACTGACAAGCCAATGCACTCATTAGAATTCAAAGCACTCCTGTGTGCCTTCTGTCCCTTTGAGAGCAGGCCACAGATGGCTTGTAAAATGTACCTCAGCCTTTGGAATATGAATTTAGAGCTGCCAGCTGATACCCTGCTTCCTGCTGTTGGTTGCAGAATGTGGTTGGTGGAGATCAGACAATATTACAATGTCAAATTGCCTGATATACCTCCACCACATGCTTGCTCTTTAAAAAATACCCTCAAAAGCTCTGATGTAAAAGTATCATCACATATTCCTTGGGCTAAATCATTGCAGTTAGTGAGTGCGGCTAAGAGATCAACTTGAAGGGTTTTGTTTTCCCTCTCAGAAACACTCTCTTAATTATATCTCCTGTGGCCAAACAGCACCTTAAATACTGACTTTAAACAAACATGTAAATTGAGGGTTTTAAACTAATGCTTGTAGGTCTATTTTGGCTCACGCCCTGACATTTAAATGCAGGATTTGCTCTGATGTTATAAATGACTCAGACCCTAAGCGGGACTGAGTGCTAAAAGTTTTATTGAGACCTAATAAAAAATCCACAAAGCAAAAGGGAGCGTGGCCAGTTGCCAGAGCCTCATCTACGAAATGGCTGCTCCACCTTTTATGGCCCCGGTGTTGCATCACCCGAATACATTTTCATAGGCGGTTTTATATATTCAAACATTTTTCTTATATATCCCTGGCCCCTCCCAAAGTCTGCCAGTTGACTCTTCTTTGCCATCCATTAGTGAAGACCTTCTTCTAACTTGATGGGAGGTGAGGGGTTGTCATGCCAAGCTCCCCCAGGAACAGCTTTCCCCATCCCAGCTGCCCCATGCCAAGGGTCACGTACAGCCCTCCCTCCACATCTCGGACAGCCCTGGCACCCCGGGCTGTCTGCTGGCAGCAATACACAGGGGAGAAGAGAGGATTAAAGGGAGAACAAAAAAGGGGTCCAAAATCAGCCTGGATCACCCACATACAGCAACAGAGTCACACGTCAAAATAACTTTAAACTTTAACAAAACTTCTTCTAACGCACGTAATATCTATTCCTCATTTGCAAGAGCAAATCATCACACCACTCATCTATAAAATCTGATGATGTTTCTACGTTTTGTTCTAAATCCCTGAGAGCTTGAAAAGTTCAGAAATGCATTAGCTAGCTCTAGAAATCTGGAGGAATTGGAATCTGGAACCAACTTAAATTCACATCACTGCCCGTGGATGAAACACTCCATCCTCTTTTAGAAAAATACAGTTTGTAAAATTGGACACAGAAATTTAGTGTCCTTCGCAACAGGAAGAAGAAACTGGGTTGAAAGAGAGGAATGGGATAGTAAGACTATAACAAAGAAAACCCAGCTCTTTACACCTGACATGGCAGTGGGCTTAGGGAGGGACCTGTGCTGCTGGGGAAGAAGCACCCAGGGAGGCAGAAGAGATTTCATTGTGCCCATCATCACAGGAACCAGCCTGGCCAAACCCAGTCTGTCTGTTGTAGTCTAGGCAACTGCACAGGGGCAGAGGTGAAGCTGCCTAAAATCCTGCTCTGTTGTAGTTTACCCCATTGTGGAATAGGAGCAAAACTAGTTAGTGGCTGTCCCTGCATGGATATAGGCAAAGTGAGCTGCCAGGCGAGATTAAAATCATTTATGAGATGAAAATAATTTTGAACAACATTGACAAAAAGTGGCAGATAAATTCTTTTTGTCTTCTACAGGTGATAACGTGGGCTGCACAAAGCCCCTCTGTGTGCCTTACACCATCCCTGAGCAGTCCCAGCCTGCAGCTGAGGCCTGGCTGTGCCTGAGGACTGCCCACATCTCAGTGCCAGTCTGGAAACCTTGGAGTGCCTCACACAGGGTCCTGGCTGCTGTCTGCTTGCTTGGTAGGGAGGGCAGTTGCAACCTAGCCAAAACCAATTGTATTCTCTAGGTTTGGTTCAAGTTTTAAGACTGTTTTTTTAAATTTGGGAAAACTATTCAGTTGTGTAAGGGAGAAGGTGATGCCAAGACATGAACTGCATTTCAGGGTTTGGTTTTTTCAAAGGAACTGAAAGACAGGCATCTAAAAATTCTAAACTAGCAAACTAGTGTTGGTGCTTTCTGTGCTAGAAATTTCTAATAATTTTTAGATCTGTTGTTTTAAAGGGAGCACTGTAAGTGGATCTGTGTACCAATGGCTGTCTCGTGAGTCCTGGTTGTCTAAAGCCTGTGTTCTGTACAATCACAGCCTTTGCACTTGCTTTCTTTGTTGTTTTCTCTCCCCACAGTCCCCATCTCAACCCTGCCCTCAGAGTGCCTGCAGAATGCCAGTTGAAATGAAGAGTACTAAGGAGGAAGGAGTCATTTCTAAACACACTGTTATTTACAATTTCGTGGTGTGGGGTCCAAGAAGATTCAGCCAATAATGCTACAGGCTACATTTGCCATAGACAGCAAAGTTTAAAGCAAATGAGAGTATAAATGGACTGAGCCACAGAAACACATTTTGTCCTTTGCTATTTTTCCAGAAAAAATAAAACCAAGGTCGTTTTGGGATGTAAAACTAAGTTGCTGCATCTGGCAATTAGGAGAATTAGAGGAATGGTGGAGGGTCTGAAAGAAAGCCAGTTTGATGGTCACATTCTTTACTGCTCTCATTTGCTGCTGTTATGGAGATTGGAGCACAGCTGTGCTTAGCACTTGTTTACCAACTCAGATCCAGCTGGGGAAATGCAGTCAGTGCTCCCAAGAATGAGAGGTAAAGTTTCTGATTTTGATATACATTCTCTTTGCTAAGTGCTGAAGGTTTAAAATTCCACCTCTCCAAGGTATTTTTGCTTTTCAGGTGAATTGCACTGAAGATTTCTGACATCCTTTTGAAGGCTTCCTGCAGGAAAGATGAAATTTCAAACCTGTATATTTCCTGAACCTTGATCTCATCCTGTCTGCTGTTGAAATATATGACCCAAAAGTACTTCCCTATGAATTAGGCACTCATCATGCATTTTAACCTTCTTGGAGAAAATTATGCAGGTCTCTGAGTTGCCTGCATGAGTTATCTTTTATTCATTAGAATCCTAAATGTTATTGACATGCATTCTTAATTATTCCCTGCTGGAAACAGTAGTGTTCCTGAACAAGTATTTTGCATTTGTTATGTCCTGCTGCTAGCATAGTTAATAATGTATATAATAATAAAATAAGAAACTATCAGAGCAGAATAAGGGAACTTATTAATGATTCAATATAAGAAAATTGTTACTGCTGACTTTCACAGCCTAACAACAACATTTGCTGAATACTTCAAGCATGCAAAGTCTTTGGGATAGGTCTAGCATGGAAATGACACTGCCAAAAGAAAAGCTGGCAAGGTATCACCTGCCGTCCCTCCAAAAGCATTACTGGCGTAGTATCTTCTGTAGTGGAACTCAAGGTGTTACCAAAAGCTTTCAAAAGCAGTATTTGGACATGTGTCTGGAATTAGTGGGTGTTTATTCAAACAGAAACTCCCAAGCCTAAAAATTATATTTGTGCTTCAGTGTTTCCCCTGTCTCCTTTTTTTCCATCCCTTCCTTTCTGCGCACACATATATACTTTTCTTTTGCTTTTTGCTGTATGGAAACCCAAAGGTTTCTAGAAAATTAAAATCTGATTGTGAAAAGCTGTACAATATTCAGGGTTGCTCTCTGGTAGGAAATCTAGAAGAACCAAAAAAGTCAATAAAAAATTACAGCCTTTTGTTGTGTTGTACACCAGATAGAGTGCAAGTGATTTGCCAGCGTGTCCACATCTTTTTCCTTAGTAATTCCCAGCTGGCTGCAATTCCTTAAATACATGGCTTTGTGTGCTGTGCAATTAAATACCATCCAGTTTCAATGCTGTCATCCCAATGATTTTTTAGTTCAGTCTGTAGGATATTTCAGTCTTCTCTGATGCTGATAATGTTCCACCTTTGACACTGACAAATACCACCTTCTGCATCTTTTTAATGATAATGGCAAAATTAAGTATTAAAGAGATGTAGTCCCAATTTCAGACCTTGAAAAGATCATCTATGAACTAATTTTCAGCCTTTTGGTACAATTTATCAGTTCTTTGGTTTAATCAAATCCCTTGCTGTTTTATACTTCTTGCACTAAATGTTTTCCTCAGCCTGAAAAACCTGAAGTGCTATTTAATCACAGCTGGTCTAAACTTCCTGGAATTTCTTATCAAAGAAAATACTAGAATGATCTCAGGGGTGTGCTACTGGTAGTCTGATGTAGGATATTATCTCGTTGTCCATTCATCACTTCATCTTCCATTTTGCTTACCTTTAAAATGCATCCTAAAATCTTAAAACCTTTTAAAGATAGGCAACAGGCCCATAGTGATTAGATTGTTTATCTTGCTGTTGTTTTCCAGCCATATGCAGGTTAACTGTCAACAGCTCCCTGTAGCTTTTCTTCCTGTATCTAGAAATCATAATGTCTTAGAATAATTTGGGTTTCATTGTGACCTCCAGAGATCACCTAGGCCAACGCCCTGCTAACAGCAAGGCTAATGAGATCAGATTGTGGTGGCATCTGTCCAGGTGAGTCTTAAACACCTGCAGAGAGGGAGGGACATTCCACAGCTGCCTGGTCATTTGAGGTCTTTCATGGTAAGAAATTTTCTTTCTGTCCAATTGCTTTCCTATGTTCCTTCTTGTGCCTGTTGCCTTTATCCTGCTGCTGTGCACTTCTAAGAAGAATCTGACTCCATTTTCCCTGTACCCCCTGATCAGGGAAGCACAGGCTGCAGTAAGGACATCCTGTGAGTGTTTTCTCTTCCAGGCTTAACAGGCCCATTTCTCTCTGCCTCTCTTCTTCCTTCATGTTCTTTAGCCCCCTAAACCATCTTGGTGGCCACTTGCTGAGCTCACTCCAGAATGTGAGTATCTGTCCTGTACTGGAGAGACCAATACTGGATGTTATATCCCGAGAGGTCTCACAAGTGCCAAACAGAGGGAATGATCACTCCTCTCAACTGGTGATCACAAGAATACAGCCCAGGCTAAAGCCTCCTGTGTTCCTGTGACCCAAGGACATGCTGCTGATTGATATGAACTTGTCCACATGGACCTTCAGTTTTTTTTCTGCAGAGCTGCTTCCTGGAGATTTGGCTCCAGCCTGTCTGGGTTGTGAGGGGTCGTTCCATCCCAGATGCAGGAATCTGTATTTGCTTTTGTTGTTTAACTCCCCAGGTTCCTGTCAGCCCATTTCCCCAGGCTGTTCAGGTCCCTCTGACAGGCTGCCCTGCCATCCAGCGTGGTGACAGCTCCTCCCAGTGCTGTGTTATCTGCAAAATTGGCAAGAGCACACTCTGTCCCATCATCCAAATCATTAATGAAGACATTAGTGCTGATCCCAGCACGGATCCCTGAGGGACACCAGTAGTGCCAGACTGCCGGGTAGACTTTGCATCAATAGTTATTATTGATGATTTCTCTCTTGACATGCCAGAAACCAGCCTGTCTGGGGGAGATCTGTGTGTCTTATTCACATTTGTAGTGAGAGCACCAGTGGAGAGACAGATAGAAAAAGTACTGATTACTAGCAGTTTCCCAGTGGAGCTTAGTTTGAGTACAAAGTTCTGGGAACATCATTCAGGTTATGCAATTTATGTTGTAAATAGAAAACATCGTTTAAAATTGAAGTCTTTAGACTGAAGAAGTCTTTCCAATAATGATTTCTCATATTCCATGCATTAATTTTTTTTTCAAGCAAAATATATAAAATTAAAAATATTTCCACACAATTCAGCTTGAAATCTTTGAAAAGGCCTTTAAAATAAAATACAGCAGTGGGCTGAAAACAAAATATTTTTGTAATTGGCAGTACTAAATGATCCTTCTTAGCATTGTCTTGTGAAGAAAAATAAAAGGATAAAATGTTAGAGGCAAAACTGAAAGCAGAGCATGTTGTGTCCCCTGTGGACATTTAGGTAACTTTTGAGATATACTCTCACAGCCAGAATAATTGGCTGATGTTAAAAGAACCCCTTGCCAGAGTTACAAGAACCACGAGCCTTAAACCCCGTTTTTTACAGCACATTTTAACATCAGTATTATTGGCTCTGGGACTTGTGTTCTGTCACTGGTTTTGACAAAGAAGAGAAAGCAATTTTAGAGCTGAAACATGTTTGCCATCAGTTGTACTTGAAAAGCCTTCAAGTTAAAAGTGTGTATGACACCAGATTGGGTAATGTGTTACGAGATGTTTAAAATGTGCAGGAATAAAGGCTGAATCAAGCTCTTCTTATAACACTCTTCAACTTCAGGAAGCAGTCAAACTAATCCATACTTGATGTTAAGTAATATTTCTGTTCTGCATCCCTTCACAAATTACCTGAGGGTAAAATACTGCAAGATGACATAGATAGGAGTTTGGTGACCCTGAGAAATTCTAGGTTAACAATGCCTCAGTTGTAACCTGTATCTGAAGAGTGAAATATACAAAGAGAAAATGAAATAATTAGAGGCAAGGCTGAGATAGTAAGGGAAATCTTTTTTTTACACTGCCTTTTAAAAGAGAAAATTTGTAGAACAGCTGTTCCAGAAGTACTACCTGGAATCTTAAAAGAGAAAACAGTAACCTTGTGGGCAGATCTGTCTGACCTGACCATGTTCAGATTTTTAGAGCAGACAATGAATGTCTTTTTCTCCAGGCAAGAAATTCTTCCATATACCACTCCTGTGTGAAGTTTCAACCGTGTTTTACCAGGGAGCTCACTAATGAATGCTTTTGCACCCACATTCTGTTGACATTGAGGGCAAGAACTGGACATTATCGCATGTGACAAACTGGCTGCAGCTCCAACAGGAGTTTGTCCTGTAAGAACAATGTTTTGATGAGCAAAGGCAGAGGCATCATAATTCAGACTCTGTATTCGGTGGGTTGAAGTGTGATCTTTCTTCAATTTCTCCTGAGTTTGGGTTGGGATTTTTGGTGTTGTTTGTTTTGGGGAGGGGGGCAGGATGTGTGTGTGTGCTGGTTTACACTAAACTGTGCAACTTTAGACCCAGTTTGCCAGACTGCAGTTCTAATCTTTATGCACCACTGCTGTCTGACACAGTGAAATCTTTAGGGGATGAGATTAAACACACCATGAATCTCTATTTCAGATGAAAGCTCCATGGGAGCTCCACTGGGATGCCTGCTACTTTGCTGCAGTCAAAGTTGTATGAGCCCCTGTGCCATCCCTTTGTGCCTCAGGGGGACAGCAGCATCATGGATACAATGAGCAGGTTCTGCTTTCACGCTTTAGGGCATTCATTGCAAAGAATAGCAATGCCTTCCTCTTGTCCTCAAAGCCACTTGTTTACCCACCTCCTTTGTTCAGAACTGAAATATTTCACTTTAAAACCAGAGAGGAAAGCTGTCATTCTTTTTATTTAGTCGCATAGGAAAGTCACAAAATCACTGTCTCTTTTAATCAGCTTATTTGTTTAAGCGTGTAGGGTGGTAGATGAGCTTTCTCTTCTCTATGTGGTTTAATGCCCCACCCATCTTTAGGCTGAGGACAAAACAGGCCATAATTCAGTTTTCCCTGCTGTGACAAGTGCTGAGATTAATTAGATCTTAAAGGCCTAAATTATCAGATTCAGTATCACAAGGACCTAACGTGTAGTGAACCCTACACTGACTGGACTATGAACAGCACCTTTGTCATGACTAATTATGTACATTCGGGAGGGAAAACAATACACCCAAGATTGTTAGTGGTAGGTTTTTGGGAAATAATGTCTTTTACCAATTCTACTGCTTATTTAGCAATTTCAGTGAGGAAGCTGTTAATATACTGAAGACTGCTACAGTTAATTAACAGTTTATTCAGTGTAAAAGTTTGAAGGTGCCCTGGTTTCAGCTGGGATAGATTAAACCACATCAGAAGGTTTACAAAAAGTCTGCAGTTAAATATTTGCACCTCTACAGAGGGCTTCTAACCTGTCAGAGTAGAAAAATCCAAAAGAAAACATACTTACAATGCACTGTAAATAGAGGCCTCTAAACATTAGACAGTACCCTTCGATAAACACAGATTGTTTTATAGTCTGCTAAGAAACAAGCATTTGCTCCTGGTGTGCAAGGCAGCAAATAAAAAACCCACATACAAACAGTGCAATCTCGTTTTACTCAGAGAAGTTTAACACATAAACCCAACACTTATACAGTGGTTTTACTTCTATAAATACAAGCAGCCAGAAAAAGGGATACCGAAGTTTCACAGCACACCCTGTGCAGGTTTTAATTGTTCTTTTTCCCAACTGTACATGGTCCCTCTAAAGGGCCATAAAGTCTTAAAAGGATTTACTGGAGTCACCTGGCATAGTTGATGTGTCAAGTTTTGATTGGTTTTTTGAGACATCTCAGGTCATCTCCATAGTTCCCACTGGCTTGGTTTTACTTCTCATACAGGGAGGTGGAGTAAAAACTGAGAGCAGAATATGAGAGGCAGCTTGCTTTATATCTGAGCCCATTTAAAGGATTTAAAAAAAATCTTTAAACATGTACCTAATATTAGCAGAATTCAGTAGAACTTAAACATGTGGTAAATGTAAGAATGCTTTCTTCATTCAGAACTTGCACTTGACTGTGGGCAAGAGGCTTGCATTGCTATCTTGCTTTTTAAAAAGACTAATTCTCCTCCTCTTATTCATGCTGATCTAAACCTGAAATTACCCCACTGTCATTCACTGGGGAATGACAGAGCTCTTTTTGTGAGTCTGAAATCAGCCTGCAAAATAAGCACAACCAATATAGACTACTTTAAAAACTCAGAATTTACTAAGACTGCCATTGTATGGAGGAAAAAAAATCACTTAAATGTTGTTTCAAGTTCGATTTTAGATCTTCAGTTTTTGTGGGGAAAAATAGACGAATTTCAGTGGCTAATATTACTTTCAAGCTTCTGAAAAGAAATATCAAACTACTGGGAGTGGGGAAGGGTAATGAAATTCTCAAAATAGAAAACTCTCTTCATTTGAAGGCTGTCAGGAAAACAAGCCTCTGGTTTCCTGCAGCTGCAAAAGCAGGCAGAACTCACTTTAATGACAGGCAGTGAGAGAGAGGCAACTAGCTCCACATTTGGGGTGCAGCTTCCAATGTACACATGTTTGGTGTTGGGATACACATCCAACCCCCAGTTCACCCTCAGCACAGACATGGAGAGGAGGCTCCACACTAGGAGTTGTCTGTAAGCCTCTGTATAAGTGTCAGACAGTATTCATGCCCTGCCTGTCTGGTTGGTAAGGCCTCTGGCGTGTATTCCTTACCATGCTATGTGTAAGGAAGTATTTTGGTGGATCCCTCAGGTCTTGATCCTTAGATAGGACCTGTGACCCCTCAGGCGGGTTCCCTATTTCAGTTTTGAGGGGATCTGCAGCTTTTTCTGGGTAATAGTAGGAGTAGTAGTAAAATTCTCCCTGTCTGTGCAAGAGCTGAAAACGAAGCTCTTCAATCTGCTGCAGCTGGGTCCCTCTTCACTTGAGATTGTGGGATTAATCCTTCCTGACATCTCCATGCATATGGATGTGTTTGTTTTCAGACATGTACTCGAGCTAATGAGCATTTGGGCCCTTGCTTGGCTAATTCTTTTCATTATGGGCAATCTGATGCTCATCCACAGTACTTGTGCTATTTAGCTGCTCTCTGCAGTGACTATGATCAAATGGTCTCTTTTTATCATCACACACTGCACAACATTCTATGCCTCTCTCATATTCCTGACTCAATACCCTCCCATCTTTGCTTGATCTTGTCCTGCCCTTGAAACATGCTAGTTAGCTTTATGCAAAAACTAGCAAGACAAATACATCAGTTTTTCTGAAAGGGAAAAAAACAAGTGAATCCTCAGAGTGACAATGACAAATTATTTAAACCGGCAGGCACTCTTCATTAACACTGAATACTGAGAGTCTGCATTCAGCAAGATAGGGGTGACCTCTAGGACCACCATTTGGCCTGATACTTGTTCATTTACCCTAAAAGTATTACACTGTCTTTAATATACTAAAAATATAAAAATTACATCTCCCCACACGATATATGCAATAAAGGGTAATCTCCAAGTAGCCTTTTTAGCATCTATATTTTTACAGAGCACTCTAAAAATTAGGTTTTTTGCAGCCATCATCATACCCATTGAAGAAAAGATTGCTGGAAAGTAAAGATTGCACATGCTGGACCTTAAGCTGTGGGAAAGTGGTGTTCTCCTGACCCAGCATCACGTCACAGTTCAGCATCCTGGCCCTTGCCTCTCTTGTTTGTGTTTGCCATGCTTCACATGTGTCTGAACCGATAGTGGAAATCTTGTTAGACCTGATTGTTGAGAGCCAGGGATGCTCTTTGTTGAATACTAAAAGAACTGATTAATACACCACACAATTCACGGAGGAAGGTGTCTCTGTGAATGGCTATAAACAAGAAATGTTGCTCATGTGGAGAGCAAATAAGCGCCGTGGCCCTAAGGGTGCTAACAGGCCCTAACACTGCTGCCCAGCCTCACTGGTTGCCCCCACCCAAAGGCACCAGCAGGTTTAGGAATTAACTGCCTGAGGGTATCAAGTAGAATGGGGGACTTTCTTTACTTCACAGAATGTACTCAGCAAAGATCTGTAAGAACAGGAGGAGCCAAAAGGAATCAGACAGTGCTACAATTGCAGTTTTTTAGATATTCTGGGAATACTGTCTGTTGCCTGCTTGTAACTGCTGTTCACAGCAAGTTCCTCCAGGCTGAATCAGATATTAAAATATGGCTTTTTCACTTCCTTGTCTGAAAGCTAAGACTGGAGCTACTCTTAAGGTTAGTGGATTTGTTCGTTTGACAAACCTTAAAGTAGCGAGGAGGCAATTATTTCTTGAAATCCTCACTATATGTGGGAATAAAACAGACAAACCTGGCTTAGCCAGACTGTCTGTTTTTCCTCTGACACACTGAGAAAATACTCCACAACTCATTCATCTCTCCATTCCACACACTTCCTTATTTGTTCCTACGCACTGGGGTGGTGCCTTCTGTATGTCAATGCAGAAGAATTGAACCCTAAAAGTGAGGTGTATTCTGACATGAGTATCAAATGCCGCTAGAAATAAATTATATTAAAATGTCTAGCTTTATAACTGCTTAGTATGTTTCTATTCTTGCCTTGGAGCAATCACATGTGTTCATACTGGAAGTTCATCTGGTACAGCAGGATGTGCATGTACGTGTGCATGTCTTCTGCTGATTCACAATATGTCACTCAGTGTTAATTATAAGGAGGAAGAATTAAAATTTTGGGAGGGTGGATCTTGCAGTGCTATTTATCTTTATTTAAACTAAGACGTGGCTCCAGACTATATGTGTCTTGCATTCTCAGCCAATGGATTTGTGCACAGAAATAGGATGCTAAGATAATCAGATACCTAAATTATTCAGTGTTGTTCATATTTCAAGTTGCAATAACTTAATATTCTTATTTAAAGGTATTTTCTTCTACATCCACACATGTTTTCTGTGTTCATGTACACATTGTTTCCTGATGGAGCATCAGGTCTGGATGCCAAATGAAGCTGTACCTGCGGGCTTTGATGCAAAGCATTGTTAGTGCCTACAGCCAAAGGAGACTGGCATTCCTGTTCCATATGACTTCTTTGCCACTCTGGTGACAAAGAATACAGTAAGAAAAATATCTGTATGTCAACACCAACTTCTGTGTGTGTGTGTGTCCATAAAACATTCCAAGGTTTTTCCCAACTTCACATTTTGGACAGCAGTGTGGGACATACAAGTGCCCTTGACACTGATTTTAGTGGAAGAACAATGACTCAGGACGAAACAGCCACCACTTTTCATGTCTTGCTGTTTTGATGTGTATCAGACAATGGGGTAATAAGGAAGCTGGAAGTGATGTTGTCCTTGCTGAAGACTATTTTTCCAGGTAGATGTCCTCAATTTTACTTTTCAAGTTAGTGGTTTCCTTGAGAACTAAATACAAGAGGGAAATAATATCATGGGCTTAAAATTTTCCCAACTTTGTGGACAACTCTTTAGTTTTGTACTGCCAGAAAGGTCGGAGTTCTTCCCCAGCAAGATACCTGGGAATTCCTCAGATGCCAGGAAGCATTCAGACACTAAAGCCAGTTTTGCTGGCATCTCACCATCTGATCCTAACTCACCCAGCAACAGAAGGGCTAAGAGCTGTCACTTGGAATAACTTTACTGCCTTCATCTTTGGCAAGTTGAGTCTGAATTTAACTAAAATCACAGCTTGAAGCAAGAATATTTATGAACTAGGAAACCCTCCTGTAAGCATATAAGGGCAATCTTTTTATATATATACATATATAAAAATGTGTATGTGTGTATATATATGTATTTTCACACCCCCTCCCCTTCCTTCTATCTTCATGTTAGCAGCCAGCAATGTGGCCACTCTGGTTGCCTAGGAAGCTGATTGCTGCTCCTAAAGGATCTGTTTAAAATTCTGATCTGGATTCTAGTCAGATGTGTGAGACCCTGGGAATGGAGCTCTTGAAGTGGTGGGTACTTTCCATTTTTCCCCCTCTCCTCAGCTCCTCTGGACTGAGAGAAGGCAGCTGTGCTGCTTTGTGAGACAGAGCAGCTGGACTTGGTTACCCCTAGAACCAATTAAGTGCTGGAAGAATGGCTTGCCTTATTCCAGGGAGACAGAAGGAGCTGTTTGGGATCATAAATGACACTGGAGAGTAGCTGTGTATGTATGCAGTTATTTAAAGGGTTGTTTTTGAGGCTTTTCTATGCACCTGCCGCCTTTTTGGGCATTTGTACTTTCATCTGCATTGTTTGAAATGCAAATAAAAGCAATGATACATATTCAGACAATCTGAGACCTGTGTTTCAGAGGACTATGCTGAACCCTTTGTGGAGTTTCTTTTCAGAAGCTAATTCTACTGGAAAATTACTAAATGGAGCTTTAAATAGGTGAAATAGTAAGCCGGCGAAACAGTGCACCTATCAGAGAGGCAAAGCAGCGTGCTCCCTCCAAATCGGTTTCCATCCAATAGCTCTACTATTTAGAGAGACAAAGCAGGGAGCAAAGAGGAAAGTTCCTTAACATTTAATTTTGGCCTAAGGCTGTCCCAAAGTTGTCTGTCACACCTCATTTTGTGCGCTGTTCAAACCTAGATAGGCGTTCAGAATAACACCTGGATAAAAGTCTATGAATACAGTTTCTGATTATCAATGCAACAGAGATTCATTAAAAGAGATCTTAGATGGTAGCAAAAGCTAGAGTTTGAGTCACTTGCTTATGCTCTTAAATGAGTGTAGGATCATTTAAAACTGCTTTGAAGTGTGATTTGTGAACAGGAGCCCTTTGATCAGAACTGAAGTATGATGTGTCATAGGTGTTATGCCAAAATAAAGAAGCCACCTAAGCTTTTTCTCCAGAGACACTGAGCAAAATGAGAGCTATGGTTTCCCTACTGTGTCTCATGCTAGCAAGTCCATGCTGGAGAAATTGGGCTGTGAAGATTACTGCTCAACCTCTGCAGTGGGAAATGGCATTTTGTTTTCTGCTGGGAGGAAATCAGAAATGCACAATATAAGCGTTTTATTAGTGTACTCATAAAGCCTATTTCTATTGCATACATTCCTCCCTGAGTGTGGTCCCACATACTTCCTATTTCAAAAGCTTCAACTTAAAATTGTGGTTAACTTCAACTTAAATTTGTAGGTACTGCTGCTTACAGCAATTTCTTCACAAAGAAGTGACAACAAGCTCTTTTCTTCAAAATATGTCACTCTGCACACTCAGAAAAAGCACAACTGAAATGTGATGGACAACATTGCCATGTGGTGACTTCTGTTCCATGAGTGCTAAACTAACTTTGTAGGTAGCTGACTGCACTGATGTTGGGTGATTTCACTGGTCTTTGCCATTCTGCCATGCACTGGCAATACTTCTGTGGCCCCTGCTGGGATAAAACACAGACCTACTGGGATCAGAGGTCTGTATTTTAACCCAGTGGTTGGTCTGCATCCAGCTTCATGGCAGTGGGATGTGGAAAAAATGAGGAGGAAGTAATAGGCCAGACTAACTGTCCAAGTTACATTTGCTCAGAAGTCCTAATTTATTTTCTAAGTCCTGCAAATAAATCAGTGATTTTCCAAATGAAGGGGTATTGACGCTGTTTGTCACACACACACAGACACAAACTTACTTTGATCAGAAGGTATGAAACTATGAACTGACTTTATTTTAAAAGATCTGACTGTATTTTATAGTATTTTTACAAAGGCTAGGGACTGGGGGAGAAGGCTGACACCTCTCCCTATCCCATTGGTCAAGACAACTGTCCATCAGCTGTCCATATCTTTAAGAACAGGAATGTAAACTTTCCTTGAAATTACAAAAACATTGGCTGTGTTTACGTCACCCAAGCATGAGAAAAAACCCAAACCATGAAACACTGTGAAACAGAAGAGAAGGCTGAAAAATCAGGGCAACAGGGTATTAGATCCTCCAGGACACAGAGTCATGAGCTAACAACATTCTTGTGTTTGCTCCAAAAACAAATGGGGTTTTCTGTGATGTTATCCGGAAGAAAGGGCAACGTTGGCATGTACTGCCAGACAAGGCATATTCTTCTGTATCTTTCTTCACCTAGAAACAAGGTAGAATTTGTAATTATTATTTGGGATTTAATCAACCTGTTAAAGAGGAAAATAACGAAGTATGTGGTAATATTCCTAGAATATACTTTAATTACAGACTGTTTGATTACTGCTGAAACTGATGAGGCTGAGTGTGATGATATTATCAGGAAGTAAAGCCTGGTAGCAAGAGATGAAAACATAACACTTAACATGATCATGATATTCTGCAAAGTAGCATCTTAGAGGGTTGGATTGAGTGACTCCCTGTAGAGATAATTTCAATGCTGTAAAGCCACATATGTAGAAATGCTGATGAATAAGATAATAGACAGCCTTTAAGGAAAACAGAAGCTCCTTTAATGCAACAGAAGAGTTACAGAAACCTCTGTGAGTGGCTGTGGCACCATATCCTGATCAACAATTACAACATTATTAAAAGATTCCAAAAGATCCAGTGAGACTTGGAGTCTGGTAATTTAATGGGTGATGATATTTTCATCCTAAGAAGTTACAGGAATACAGTTCTTAAATATACATGAGTCACCAAGGCACTCAAAGGTGTAAAATCAGGGGTAACTTTGTCAGGCATTGGACAGATACACAACATGACACCTGGAATGACACAGGAACATGCACAGAGCAGCTGAAGGAGGTGACATCAGACTTCGGGTATGTGGTGGTGAAAAGAGGCATAAATAACTGTTTTCAAAGGGGTTTCCTTCCAGACCTGGCAGTTTCTGTAATATACTTAAAAGCACCCAGACTGAAACACAAAGCATCTCAGCCAGTAATTAGCAAAATGAAAATAGTGCTTGCTAAGAATGTCACCTTTTACTAGACGGAGGGTGAGGACTCTCTGAAGCATCCAGGCGTGTAGCTGAGAAATCCAGCCCAAGTGAAACAATGGAACTGAAAGAATGCTTCAGATCACTGAAATGCCTCTGTTCCTAAAAGAAGAAAAAAACTCCACCCACAGACTTAGAGGGTCTGAAACTGTTAGTGAAGAAATAACCCTAGAAGTGAAACAAGTGCATGCAAATATTACTTCATATAAAATACTTTCAAGCAGTTCAAGGATACAATAGTTTAGAAGTGCCCCAAACCTTTCTTTATGCACAAAAATGGCTGTAAACTTATCTATCAAGCAGTAGATGGGATCTAGCTGGTATTTTGGGTAAAATCTCTGAGCTTACTCCCTGATTCTCATTTCTTGCAGAAGTATTAGCTGTTGGAGTAAATAGAAAAATTAATTATCTTATGCTGTGAAATCTAATTGATTTTGTGCTATGTGTGTTAGAATTGGTCTGCAGGACAGTTATGAACTAACCCCTTGCTTCTTCCAAGGATCTCCAATTCAAAGCTGGTAAACAGAAAGATGTGGAGCTGCTATGACTCAGTGACTAGAAAAAACGATGAGGGAGAAAAAATCCCACCCAACTGCTGGAATATACAAATTCCCAAAACAACAACAACAACAACTTATGACCATGCACTTGAAAATCTAAGGAAACAATTAGTTTAGAACTGTTCTCCTGTCTTGGTTTGAAAGACAGGTGTCTGCCAGGGAAGGTAGGAACCTCCTGTGGAATGGAAAATATGACCCCCTTNAGCGCTGATGGTGGCTCGGCCAAGGAGGAGAGGGATGGAGAAGGGGTTCCTTCACAGACCTGCCATGGCAGCCGGTCCCAGGGACCCTCTGGATAGCAAAGGGGCTGCAGCAGGGACCTCGGAGCAGCAAGCTGGGAAGGCTGGGACGAGCAGAGCCCTGCAGTGGTAGGTGAGATGTATCAGAAGCTCCTCAGCTGTAGCTGGAACCGCAAGGTGTCCGGGCCAGGCAGGGCGTGCAGAGCTATAATGCAGCAGAAACTCGGATCAGCGGCAAAACCCAGCAGAGCCAGGTAGTGGCAGCCAGGCTCCTCTGCAGCAGCTGCTCCCCACAGCTGGGGAAATGCGCCCTCTGGGAGGGGGCTGGAGTCCTGGGGGTTTCCCGCGAGGCACCGAACAGATGGCAAGGGTCCTTTTTTTGCTGAGGTAGGTGTTAATCAGGCCCAGTACAGTGGCTGCTCTTACCAACAGAGCTCCACTCACGGTAGAGGAAAGCAGAAGACAAGCCCGCAGTGGTGCTGAATTCTTCCCACAATGGCTGCAGCTCCCTTCCCCTCCGAATGCCCAGACAGCAAGAGAGATAGAAGCTGCACACAACCCTATTTTCCCAGTCCTGTTCTCACGGTATCTCTGCCCCTCAGAGAAAAAAATCTCAGATAAGAGAGTAGCCAGCTGCACCCTTCCTAGGGCAACTTCTTTTTTCTCTCTTAAGTATCGAGTTATTGTTTCCAATGGGACAAAATTCCATGAGGGAAAAGAAACAAAAGGAAAGATCTAACCCCCAACATCTCCCTGTCTAGTGGGGCTGCATTTCACCATGACCTATCATCTCTAACTCAGGTTGTCAGTTTTCCTCTTGGGGCTGAGGTCAGCCAGAGGAACACTGCAGTGCTCTGACCATATGAAACAGCAGATTTTCTCGGCCATGGCTCGTTGATGGTAGTGAATGACCGTACACTTCTGACATCCAGACATGCTCAGGGCTACTGTCTGCTAAATGCAACAAAACTTTTGATAGTTTGTAGTTGATTTGTAGCTACTGAAAGGACAGAATAGCAAATCTTGATGCTATTAAATGTTATTTGCACTATCATTTGATGCATAATGGTATATATAGCAGAAAGTAGATCCATTTGACCAAAATATCAAGTGAGGTGATATGGGGGGGCTGTGAGTAACTCTGAGTCTGCCCCAAGGACAGGGGCTGCAGTTGCTCTGCCCTTTGGTTATGCAGTTCATCTCCTCTAATTTTGTCTTTAAAATCCACATATATGTGGTTTCTGCAGAGAAATTACCAGGATATTAACAACTTTGGAGTACACAGTAATTTGTTTTATAAATGTCATAGTGACTGTCTCTAAGGAAGTTGATTTCTTTTGTGCGTATATGCAAGCGTATTTTATTTTCCAAAGCAAAAGCATCCTTTGAAGAAAATTAAACCCTTTTATTCCATGGAGAACAGATTGACAGTTTCTGAATCCTAAATCTTTTTTGAACTGCACTTTGTTCTGGAGGGATGTGGAAATGCAACTGCCCTGGCAAACATTTGCCATCATGGCAAATCACTGTTTCCATAGAGAGATAATTGTTCTGTAAAGTATGTCTTCTGCTTTCTGGGTAGGGGAAGGCCAGAATTCGTTGTGCTGTGGTTGGGCATTTTGCTATCCTAACATGCTCTAAAGTGATCTGGTGAACTGCAGTCAGAACTCACTGTCCATATCTAGGGGTCCATAGTTTGTCTTCCACTCCTCTACCAGCCATTCTTTTTCAGATGGTTGACACTGGTTTTATACAAAATAAGAAATCTGTTGTGATCAATTAGCTCTAATCTGGTGTGATGCTGGTAGCAGGGAAGAACAGCTGCGCCTGCATTTAATGTGCAGCAGTCGTTTGCAGGCTGCTGAGCCGCTCTGGGGANAAATTAATTATCTTATGCTGTGAAATCTAATTGATTTTGTGCTATGTGTGTTAGAATTGGTCTGCAGGACAGTTATGAACTAACCCCTTGCTTCTTCCAAGGATCTCCAATTCAAAGCTGGTAAACAGAAAGATGTGGAGCTGCTATGACTCAGTGACTAGAAAAAACGATGAGGGAGAAAAAATCCCACCCAACTGCTGGAATATACAAATTCCCAAAACAACAACAACAACAACATTATGACCATGCACTTGAAAATCTAAGGACACAATTAGTTTAGAACTGTTCTCCTGTCTTGGTTTGAAAGACAGGTGTCTGCCAGGGAAGGTAGGAACCTCCTGTGGAATGGANTGTGTAATGGAAAATATGACCCCCTTCCCTCTGAATTGTAATAATTTTGAAATTAAGGGGCTTTCAGGCTAAGATATGGGAAAAGAAATACCAGTTTTTTACCAGTATGTGTATGTGTGACAGGGCAAACAAACAACAGCAGCAGCAGCACCAAACAAACGCAGCCCCGCGGGGTCCCGGGCTGTGCAGCCCGTTCCCGCCGGCGCAGTTCCGGGCGCGGCCGCCAGGGGCGCTGCTGGCTCCCGGCCGGGCGGGGCGCTGCCGTGACTCCCCCGCGGCTGCAGGGGGCGCTGCCGTGACTCCCCCGCGGCTGCAGGGGGCGCTGTGCCGCGGGCTCGGGGAGCAGCGCTGATGGTGGCTCGGCCAAGGAGGAGAGGGATGGAGAAGGGGTTCCTTCACAGACCTGCCATGGCAGCCGGTCCCAGGGACCCTCTGGATAGCAAAGGGGCTGCAGCAGGGACCTCGGAGCAGCAAGCTGGGAAGGCTGGGACGAGCAGAGCCCTGCAGTGGTAGGTGAGATGTATCAGAAGCTCCTCAGCTGTAGCTGGAACCGCAAGGTGTCCGGGCCAGGCAGGGCGTGCAGAGCTATAATGCAGCAGAAACTCGGATCAGCGGCAAAACCCAGCAGAGCCAGGTAGTGGCAGCCAGGCTCCTCTGCAGCAGCTGCTCCCCACAGCTGGGGAAATGCGCCCTCTGGGAGGGGGCTGGAGTCCTGGGGGTTTCCCGCGAGGCACCGAACAGATGGCAAGGGTCCTTTTTTTGCTGAGGTAGGTGTTAATCAGGCCCAGTACAGTGGCTGCTCTTACCAACAGAGCTCCACTCACGGTAGAGGAAAGCAGAAGACAAGCCCGCAGTGGTGCTGAATTCTTCCCACAATGGCTGCAGCTCCCTTCCCCTCCGAATGCCCAGACAGCAAGAGAGATAGAAGCTGCACACAACCCTATTTTCCCAGTCCTGTTCTCACGGTATCTCTGCCCCTCAGAGAAAAAAATCTCAGATAAGAGAGTAGCCAGCTGCACCCTTCCTAGGGCAACTTCTTTTTTCTCTCTTAAGTATCGAGTTATTGTTTCCAATGGGACAAAATTCCATGAGGGAAAAGAAACAAAAGGAAAGATCTAACCCCCAACATCTCCCTGTCTAGTGGGGCTGCATTTCACCATGACCTATCATCTCTAACTCAGGTTGTCAGTTTTCCTCTTGGGGCTGAGGTCAGCCAGAGGAACACTGCAGTGCTCTGACCATATGAAACAGCAGATTTTCTCGGCCATGGCTCGTTGATGGTAGTGAATGACCGTACACTTCTGACATCCAGACATGCTCAGGGCTACTGTCTGCTAAATGCAACAAAACTTTTGATAGTTTGTAGTTGATTTGTAGCTACTGAAAGGACAGAATAGCAAATCTTGATGCTATTAAATGTTATTTGCACTATCATTTGATGCATAATGGTATATATAGCAGAAAGTAGATCCATTTGACCAAAATATCAAGTGAGGTGATATGGGGGGGCTGTGAGTAACTCTGAGTCTGCCCCAAGGACAGGGGCTGCAGTTGCTCTGCCCTTTGGTTATGCAGTTCATCTCCTCTAATTTTGTCTTTAAAATCCACATATATGTGGTTTCTGCAGAGAAATTACCAGGATATTAACAACTTTGGAGTACACAGTAATTTGTTTTATAAATGTCATAGTGACTGTCTCTAAGGAAGTTGATTTCTTTTGTGCGTATATGCAAGCGTATTTTATTTTCCAAAGCAAAAGCATCCTTTGAAGAAAATTAAACCCTTTTATTCCATGGAGAACAGATTGACAGTTTCTGAATCCTAAATCTTTTTTGAACTGCACTTTGTTCTGGAGGGATGTGGAAATGCAACTGCCCTGGCAAACATTTGCCATCATGGCAAATCACTGTTTCCATAGAGAGATAATTGTTCTGTAAAGTATGTCTTCTGCTTTCTGGGTAGGGGAAGGCCAGAATTCGTTGTGCTGTGGTTGGGCATTTTGCTATCCTAACATGCTCTAAAGTGATCTGGTGAACTGCAGTCAGAACTCACTGTCCATATCTAGGGGTCCATAGTTTGTCTTCCACTCCTCTACCAGCCATTCTTTTTCAGATGGTTGACACTGGTTTTATACAAAATAAGAAATCTGTTGTGATCAATTAGCTCTAATCTGGTGTGATGCTGGTAGCAGGGAAGAACAGCTGCGCCTGCATTTAATGTGCAGCAGTCGTTTGCAGGCTGCTGAGCCGCTCTGGGGATGGCTTTTGGAGAGCAGCAGTGGGTAAAGGCTCCATTCTTCTGATCTGCAGCTGAACAACCCCTTCCCACAGTCTGTTGGTTAAAACTAGATTAATTCCTGCATTTTTTCCCACACAGAAAGTTGGAGAACCTCATCATGTTTCCAGGCGAAATCATACCAGTTATGCAAAAGTACAAATTTAGCCAGGAAACCAAGCCCAGTCCTTTTCCTGGGTATGTTGACTCTGTGGATGTGCAACATCAAAGAAAGAAAGTTTGGCTCCACGCTGCTGTTTGCAGGGCTGTGATCAGCAGTCACCGTGACCCGAGAGCAGAGGCCACAGAGATAAGTGTGTCTGCTGGTCTGGCAGAGCAGCATGACAGCACAGTTGGAAGCTGGCAGGAGTATCCAGGGCGGCAGGTGCAACCATGGCAGTATGAGAACCACAGGCGTTCTTTGAGGCGCCTCCTTACTGCAACAAAAAGGTGCCGGTACCAGATGTTTTGTGACAGTGCATTGCTTTTGTCTGGAAAATCACTCTGTGAAAAGCCACTGTCCATAAAGGAGACAGAGGAGTCCTGCAACTTTATTCGAAGAAAGGGAGAGAGCTCACTGGGGCATCCCTCCGTGCAGTTTCTCTCTCGAGGTTTCGGAGGCCTCCTTTTATCCCAAATTCCAGCTGCATGTTGCCCTCCTCCTCTCCCCATCAGCTGAGCTGCTGGGAAGGTCCAGCCTTCCCGAGTCGCTTACCACATATCCCCCCTCGAACCTGTCATTTTACCCCAAAGTTCAGAGCTCAGACTTGTGCATACCTTGACTGTTTCAGGAGCCAAGCTCTCTGGGCCCGGTAGGGAACCTGCTTTTTGAAGTTAGCAGAGAGATTAAGACCCCTTTCAAAGACGTTAACACCCATTCCTTCACCCATCGAATTGTTTGGAAAGACATTAGCACACATCTTTCCTATCACTTTTGATCACCCAGCATTCACAAAGGCTCCGCATCCACATGCCAGAGTAAGTGTGTAAAGAGAATACGGCATTCCACAAATACGCAAAATTGATTTTAGAGTCTGGTTTGGGGATACATGAAAAATTGGTGTATTTGAAAGGTGATCAGCTTGCAGGATTGAACAAGCCCTCCTGCTAGAGGAGCAGATTTGGCTCCTGTAAGGGGACAGGCTGATTAGCTGGGAACTGCTTTGTTCGGAGAAAATCCTGGCGAGTACTGTGCAAGTTATCGAATGAATTCACTTTTATCAGCTGCACAAGAGAATGTACTTGTTCTACCTCTGTACTGAAATTTGTGGCTTTTCTTCCAAAGGACCGTGACAGCTTCCAGCCGTACTCCCGGTGAGTCAAATAGCAGAAGAACGTGCCAGCGGAGCCAGCGGCAGCAGCCACCTCACCCGGCTGCGGGAGATGGTCGTGCCGCATCTCCGGGGAACTCACAGCCATCCGCTCCAACGCCGCAAGCTAAAAGCAGCGGGAAGTTGAAAACAAGGGCTGGGGCGTAGGGAACTCGGGCTGGGTGCCCGCTGTCGGCCCCGGAGCCTTTCGCTGCTGTCCGCAGCTGAGGCTGAGAAAGAAGGCGGCTTCTTCCCGGACACTTCCCGGCTCCTTGGCGGGCGGGCTGCGTATGCGGCGGGCGGCAGCGAGCGCCCCGTCCCACATCGGCTGTGGCACCCGCTCGTCCCGTCCCGTCCCGTCCCGTCCCCGTCCCGTCCCGTCCCGTCCCTTCCCGTCCCCGTCA
>WBMY01014425.1:291464-344448 GCA_013397315.1 Donacobius atricapilla
GGCCGGAGCGGGGCCGGAGCGGGGCTGGACGGGGCCGGAGCTGGGCTGGACGGGGCCGGAGCTGGGCTGGAGGGGGGCTGAGCTGGGCTGGACGGGGCTGCCGCGCTGCTCCGGGTGCCGGGACTTGTCACCCGTTGCTGGCGGATACCCTGCGGCCGGAGTGGAGTTAACTTTGTGGATTCACCGGTTTCCTGATGCCTCTTGTCTTTAGCGTGTCCCATAGCATCCTTTTCATCGCACATACTTAGCCTAGATAGTTTTAGCGCCTTGAACCGACTTCTTAGTGTGTTTCTGTGCTGTAGGTTCCTGAAAAATAACCCTGAACGTTTTGACAAGCATGGACTTCTCATTGGAAGTGTGTTCTGAGATGGACGTTATCTTGGCCTTTGTGCAGAGTGTAAAAATCACTCTGTGTTAAAAAACAAACCAAACTCTGTGAAAGTGTGTTTTAAAATGCTGGGAAGTAAGGGCTAAACAATGCATTTGTAAACACTGTAACCTGAATTTCTAGACTGATCACTTTGCATGAAGTCTTTGACAGTGGAAATGACAGGATGAGAAAAGCATGTGTAATGACTGCATAAGCCTTTTATTTTGTCTGGCATCATAGTCTCAGATATGCATCTGAGTACAGATCTTAAATTTTCTCTTCTACAGATTTTACAGAGATATTATTATGTGGTTAAAAAACCAGTACTGAATAAGTGGCTCTATCTTTGACTAACTGCAAAAGCTGTCACATATAATAAGTTATTGTGCCAGTATTACAATAGTAATGGGATATTAAACCTGCACATTTTGGCAGTAAGTAGCTGTAATACTTATGCCCTGTTTTGAAGTCTCTAGAAGGAGGATTAGCTCAGACAGAATTTGTAGTGGGAGGATGTGGGTGAGATGAAAAGCAAAAGCTGCTTAGTTTTAATCTTCTCAAAAAGGTAACTACAAGTAGTCCACATGGCTCAAACACATATGCTCCTCTCTCTAATGGCTTTTAATTGTAGTATCCTGAATATGTTCTATAAACTCAGTAGTGCTGAAATACTACTTTTTACAAGATTCTATCCATACTGAACAAGCTCCCTGTTGTGGGGCAAAGGAAACACTGAGGGATAGCCGGGGAGGTCTGACAACAACAGCCTGTAAAATGGCTTTGGTGTAACTGAGGCTGTGTCTGTACCTGTGCTGAGGTGTGCCTCGGGTTAGGCTGCAGGCATTTACTTAAATTGTTTAATTTTCATGATTGGGAACTTCATTTTCTCTAAAGGCTTTCTTTTGTCTTCTGAGCTTTTTTTGATCTAGTTTTAGGGGCAGGCATCTTGGAGTGAAGAAACAGAAAAAGCAGTGCTTTGTGGTGTACCAAATCACTGTCTCCCATGTGGTGTGCTTCCTCCAGTGGTTTTACAAACGGGTGTATATATTTACGCACTTACCGTAACCTCCTTAGACAAATGAAAACTAAAGTGTCCCGGCAGGTTTCTTATGTACCTCTTTTTTTAATTTCACAATCTCATAGGAGACCTTTGAAACTAGACTTTAGTTGACTTTTTGGATGCTCTTTCTGATGAAGTTGCAAATATTAAAAAGAAAAAAAAATCTTTTACATATCAAGGCTTTGTATCTTAAGTGTATCTGCACGTTCTTGCCCAAAAAATTAATGGTGGATTCACGTGGTTATAAGTGTGGCTTTTATCTGGATTTATGGTCAGTTCTAGTTTGCACATTCTTGTCATCTCCCCACAATTTTGTCTTCTGGCCAACAATAGCATGTTGGCAATTAATTAAGTGGAAAACCACTGTGAGATATGTGTTGCTCACAAGCATACATCACATGAGCATGGGAATTAAATGTTAAGCCACCCACTAACATATGCTTTATGATTTAGATTTATGGTCTATGATGGATGCTACAGAGGAGGTGGTGGTACTTTAATTGTTCAAGAGGGTGGAGTCTTCAAGCCTGCCTCTGCCAAAAGGATGAAGGTGCTCTCTCAAGGAGCTGGGTAGTGTGCACGAAATACACAAACTATTGCTTTGGCTGTTAAGAGAATCATTTGGTGAAGGAGATGGAGTTTTGTTGCAGGGAATACAGCAAAGTTTTGGGAATTACTGGTAGATAGTTACCAATAATGTGCAGGAAAAGATATTGTGGCAGCCCAACTACACAGCCAGGCACTGAAACAGCACACGCACAGATTGCCAGCAGCCTCAAGGGTGAAAAAAGAGCTGCTTATAGAGAACCTCAGAGGTCCAAATGTTGGACAAAGAGTGAAGTTTGGGTCAGAACTGCTCCAGCAGTGCATCACATTTGCGAAGTGTTTGAACACAGCCTTTAATCTTGCCGCTCTGGGAGAGAGAGGCAGTAAGTGAGCAATGCATTGATTCACATTCAGAAGGGTGTATTTAAAAAAACTCTGGCTTGGGTGGTAAATTATATACCTGTATTATATTTCTTAAAAAGGAAACTTAAATTTTGCAGCAAAAAGGGAAGAAATGTCAAATTCTTGGGAGGAGACTTAAATGTAGATTTCATGCAAGATTTTTACTTGCATGGGTTTGAGTGTCATGGTAATTTTAATGGCTTTGTATTAAAATATTGCAGTACCAATTAAAAATATTATGCTTCAAAATGCATATTTTCTTGTTTTCTTTGAAATGCTTTTGAAAATGCTTTCTGTAACAGTGAATGGAAATACAGACCAGTGTATGGCATAAATTACACAGAAACAGAATTGGAAACAGTTGGTCATAAAGCTATGTAAAGGATGATGACGACTGAAGGTTTCTGTAGCAGTTTCCCAGGATGATAACTAGGAATGCTGTACAGACTGTGACATGCTTCATATTCTGTTAAAATCGGGCTGCACTTTGGTGAATCCCAAAGTGAGTCCCCTGAAGCAAGCATTTGGCTTTGCACACTATAGGGCAGAAGAATTTGGGAAATTTTATTGTCTAAAATTTGTAGGGGAGGATACGTGAGTCTTGACTTTTGTCAATGTAGGAGCACGTGAGGTTTGCCCATATGGCTTGTTTTGTGCCATTGGGTTTAGGTTAGAATTCAAAATTCATGTTCTTGTTTGTCTTGAAAATATTAGATGCTCTCTGATTACAGTTGGGTGAGGCATTTTCTTGTTCAGTGAAGAAATATAAGAGTGGGAAGGTGTACTGTGACAAATGGCATTTATGATTCTTTTTAAAAAAACAGATAATGCCTGAATCATCAATGTGATGGTTCATCCTAAGCTGCAAGAAAGAGCATTCTTTTTGCATTGTGCAAGCTGATAATAGAAACATTTGCCAGGAGGGCTACAAAGGTAGATGGTAAATGTGTGATTAGGCACTAAGTGCTTCTGATGACAGGCAGAGGATTCAGAGCATGATTGACAGGCTATTTCATATCGATTAGAGAAGTAAACTAGGTTTTGAAAAGCGAGACAGCTGGCATATTTCTTAAAAGTAACTGATTTTTGGAAGCTGAAATAATTAGGCTTATTTGTCTGTGCTGAGTGGTAAACACTTTCAGAACGGCTGTCTGGAAATACCAATCAGTGGCTGTTTTTCAGCTGATCCATCCAAAGTTTCTACAGCCGCCTCAAACTTTAGCACGAACCAAGAATGAAGTCAGTTTCCCCCCCAGACTGTCACATTCATGGTTTCCCTTGTGAAAATAACAGAGCACAGCTTTGTGTCACGTCTGCAGTAAGAAATGTCCCGGTTGTGCGGTGGGAGATGCTGAACTGAGCTGCGCCTTGTGACGCTGCCAGTGGCTGCCCGGGACCCTGCGGACAGCTGCTCCCGTCTGTGCTTAATCATCGTCCAAAAGGACAAAGTAATGCTGGCCCTGCCTCTTGCACTTGGCCATGTATTTCTCATGCTTTATTCACCTTCCCTGCGTCTCTGCGTGTGATGTTGGTTTGTTGATTGCTCCTGAGTCTGAACACAGGCTTGTGTTTCTCCCTCCGAAGACCTTTGGGTACCTTCATGGGGAGCCTCTGTGGGCTGATAAAACGTAAAACCAGCTAAGCAACTAATGCAACAGAACTGTAGCCAAAGGGCCTTTCCAGGGAAATGCTGGGACATGATGTTTAATGCCAGCGCTGTTTACCTAAACCTATTTTTATTTTTCCTTTTGAGGCAATAACTCTCCTGCCTGCATCCGTGTGTTCAGCTGTCTCTATCTGTAAGATGTTGTGTTCCTAGGGGTTAGCTTGTGCTGCTGCCACGAGGATCCAGGGAAAAGCCAGGCATGCCCTTTTGCCAGCAGCATGGCAATTTTCCCAGTATGTTGCCTGTGTTATTTCCCATTCAGCTCTCCAGCAGCCAGGCAAGTCGGCAATTGTGCAAAGCGTTGCGGGGAGGAAAGGGCAGCAGAAAATGCTGACTGTGTGCTAATGCATCTGTGTAATCACCATTCAGGGGTTAGATTGCAGGAAGATGACAAAACTACTGAATAAAGTATGCTTAATCTTTTTTTTTCCCCTCTCCAATATGAGCTGCAATGGGTAAAAGTAGAATGTGTGGAGAATCACAAGTTTTCCATTTGGAGCAGAAATGTGTGTCTGCCCTGTAATTTTGAATTCCTGAAATTTTATGGAAGTGGTTGAATATGGAAGTTTTGTGTGACTTGACATATAATAATAGGATGGAACAGATCTCATGCAGGGCTACAGGCAGAAGAAAACTCTTTTGAGATGCAGGTCAAAATATAGCTTAAACAGAAGGATAGGGTAGAGCAGAAATGTGATGGGTAACGAAATCAGTGTCATCCCTTCCATCCCTCTTGCACAAACACTTCCCAGGTTGTTGCACTGCCGTTTTTCACATGTATAATTAAGCTAATTTAGTAAAATGGTGTTTTGCTATGTGGAAAGCTCTCAGTAGTGGCCAGATCACCAGATGTACATGGTGCATTTTAGGGTGAGCTGACAGCTGTGGGGGAATGGTTGGGGCACTGGGTTCAAGTTCTGGCAGTTTTCCAGAGGGTGAGGGATGAAGGACCAGGTGAAGATGGGATATAAGACAGGATGGCAAGTGGGCTGAAGAATTAAAGTCTCCCCAAATCCATTCAGTTTGGATACTGTGAGCAGATCAACCTGTGTGAGCCCCTGAGGCCTGGGGGTGTGTAACTTCTAGCAGCAGAATATGTATGTGTGAGGTGAGGTATAAACTGACCCAGTATAAGGTCGTGTGGAATTAAAGGAAGTACAGATTTGGGAACTCAGATCACATTCTCAAATCCAAGTCTAACCTGAGTGGAAGAGCTGACAAGCAGTGAAAAATACTGTCCTTAATATTAACATCATTTTGAACATTACGTGGGATAAATTTGACTCAGTGTGGGAAAATAAGCATTTTTCTGTTCATGAGGTTTCCTCACTGATCTTTTTATTCAACTTGTCTTCCCTGGTTGATCACAACTAGCTTTGAGTGCATCCCTGCAATATTTATGTTCTAAGTTAGTGCTAGAAGAAGGTATTTGCCTCAAGCTACAACCCCTGACACTGGGGCAGAGGGAGGCAGATTCCTGCTCAGAGGAAGAACATGCACAGGGGAGTGTCATAGCAGGAGATGGAGTTGTTCAAACAATTAAAACGGTAAAAAGTAAAACCTGAACTTAAAAACAAACCCCCAAAATAATTTAACAATTCAAGCCTGTTAACTGCTTTGCCTTTCTATGCTTTTTGGAGCTCTGATGTTATCTGATCAGCCACTGGCTGTGATCTGGGGATGATTAGGATCTATGCTTAGAGTTATGAGCATATGGTATATGGTTTTAAAATTGTAAGTTTAAAATAATTACATTCTGGTTCTGTTTTTTAAGAATTATTTAATTATCTCTACGCTCTAGAATGGTTTTTCTGCCAGTTAATATTCAGTTCAAGCCTGGAGCCATCAAAATCATAAGGTTTCCTTCAAGTTTCTTAATACTGTTAAAAAAGAGTTGCTCAGTTTCCTTTAAGGAAGTAAAAGAACTTCCTTTGGTTTTGTTTTTACTTTCTCTGCATTTCAGAGGCTTGTATGACCTATCGTTGTAGGAGCAGGAATATGAGGACATTCCCTAAGTGGATAACAGAGAATTTGGCTTGTGAGAGATTTTCCTGGATATTAAAATTTGGTTCAGGCAGAGCCTCCAAAGTGATATGGTGGACTGATGGGTTGGTATTGACTTTAACTTCTTTAAGACTTCTACACAGTAGTGTAGGACATTAATCTTATTTCCAACCAAAAAGTAGTAATCAAAGCCAGATCAAAACACTTACTGAAAAGTTTGTCTGAACTGAAGAATCTCTTGAACTAAGGGTTTATGTGGACCAAAAGAAACCGAAGTTAAGGACACCTACTCCTGGAAGTATTTAATGATCTCATACATTTGCTGTTCAAATGAGTAAACCATGTGAGGCCTATAAAGTCATAGTTGGAAAACCAAAGGCCAAAGCATGGAGACTTTCAACAATTCATGAAAGGAATATGAAAATAAGAGAAGAGATTTTAATCTAGCAAAGGAACTGCAGTGGTCTTTACAATACTTGAGATTTGGGTATGCCATGAAGTCTGACTTTTTAAAAAGGGGGATTGTTTGTAACCCATTGTTATTTGAACTCTGTTGAAAGCTTTGTAGTTTGACAGATTTTATTATAGATTGGATTTTATTGGTAGACTGTAACACGGCAGTGAGGCTTCTCTGTGGTTTGAGGGAAGCAGTCCATGCTGTATCATGTTCTGTCTAAAATGTGGCTTCAGATTCAAACCCACATCCTTCTTCAGGGGTTGTGCTGCACTCTGAGCCTTGGAGCAGTGTTGATCGTGCCAAGCAGGCATCTCTGCTAAAGGAGGTCAGAGGTTCCTGTGGGTGCCACGTGGAGCTTTCCCCGTGCCTTGTCCATGATGTGGAGCAGAACTCAGGTTCCTGCCTGGGCTCCGAGCCCCCAGAGTGACGTGGATAACATCAGTGACTAAAAGTACAAATCAAAAGGGAGAGAATGTGTGAGCTGGCAAGTGTGAATTTTGCTGCTGTTTTGTCCTCTTGTCCGAACAGATGTCTAAATCTGTGAGAAAGCAGAACATAAAGGGGTCTGCAGACAGCTGGGAATAAACATTCCATAATTGTTTCTATCTACAGCCCTGCTTCTTCTCTTTGTTTACTGTCAGAGCTAATTCAGACTTTTGTTAAGTTTCTCCAGGCAGGGGCACGTCATCCTTGTATCCTGGCTGATGGGAACACTGGATATTCTGTGTAAATAGAGCAGTGAAACTGGTAGGAGCAAAAATGCCTTTGCTGTCAGGGTGCTGCCAGAGCCTGGGCATGAAGGCAGCAAGCTGTCTCCAACTGAGTCTCGAAAGGGAATGTGTTCTGGGAGAAAAGAAGACTAAATTTATAGTGGTTTTATGTATTTATTTTTAATGAAAGGATGTGTAGGATGTGGAAACATTATTTGAATTGCAACTGTTGAGAACTTCTCTCACGTATACTGATAATTTTAGGAATAGTAGGGAGCATGGAGAAGGAAGAGAGTGTTCTAGGACACGGAGAAGGAAAAAGAGCATTCTAGGACAATGACTTCATCCCCAAAGAATCAGATACTTATAGTACCTTATATTTTGAAACTATGGTTTTTTAATCTCTAAATTAGTTAATGTATTTACTTATATTTTTCTTATTAATAGTTCTAGGAACATTGATTATGTAGAAACTGCACTATTGATCCTGTTTAGTGACTTCATGACAGAAATTATTGTACTTGGTCTTAGAAAAAAACACCCCTGTTTTGGTTTTCAAGTGTTTATAAGGGTATTTACAACTCGCAGTTATGGTATTTCTTCCAAAAGTACTTGTTGGAGTTTTCAGAAGCATTTGGTTTTAGAAGTGCAAGGCGATTAGCGGTCAGAGTACAGGGAGGTAAGCTGACACACCTAAATGGTTTGCTGTGCAGGGGTGAAAAAACCAATTAAAATCCAACACTTAATGATCTTCGCATGCTTTTTTAAAGAGTTTCCATGCTTTTTTTTTTTTTTTTTTAAACTCAGTTATGTTTGTTCAAGATAATGTGGGCATCATTTCATCAGAAAACTGGTGTAAGTGTAAGGAAATTCCAGAAATGGACAGATTTCTGGCTGCAGAATCAGTCAACTTCCAATGCTGTGAAACTCACAAAGAATAGTTGCAGTCTTCTAATGTTACACTGCATTAACTATAATATTAATGCACAAAACCTGAACACAGGTGTCTCTGAATGACTGTATTTATTGCCCAGTTTCAGGAGATTCATAGACTGATAGGATGAAAGTTCAATAAAAGCCATACATTCTAAAGGACTTAGACTGGCAAAATCAAATGCAAATGTAAACTATGCAAACACTTGTTCTGCTCACACCTCTTAGCATCTGGAATCTGAAAGAAGGCAGCTCCTGATGGTGACTGAGTAGGACAGAACTGCAAAGAAGGAAACAGACCTCCGAAGAGCGTCAGCTGAAGGTGGCTTTTCCAGCATTTCCAGCGTAAAACTTTACGAGAGTCCTGCTCAGACTTGAAAGCTGCTTAGGAGAAAGAGGTGTTTAAAATGTTCACCCATTCATCTACTTGTGCACCTTGAGGTTCAAAAGCTCAGATTTTGGAGTCAAGGGAACCTTGTATTTTGAGAGTTGTGGATTATTTTTGGGGTGTGTCAATGTTCAGCCTGGCTGATGGTCCCTCTGTCACTTCTGTGTGCTCAGCACTCCTCAAGTGTCCTGAATTATTAAATTCAGGGGAAACTGCTGCACTGGGAAAGTGAGTGCTGTACAGAGGGGCGGAATTGTTCAGGTAAGATCTGTCTGATCCCTTGGCTTGTCTGAAGTGGGAGCTTACGCTGCTTGTTTGAAAGGCTGGGCAGTGCTGCTGGGCCGCTGCAAAAGCTTTTGCACTTTGCAGGACCAGCTGTGCCACTCTGAGGATTTTAGAACTGGCTGGGTAAGGAAGAGACTTGCAAACAGAAGACAAGAAAAATTTGCATGTGGACATTTTGATGTGCTAAAATATGTTAAACTTCATCATTTTCGCTGTTTTTCTTTTAAAATCAGATACTTGTTGGTAAAATGTTAAGTAGTTAAAAAATAAAAGTAACTTAGAAGAAACTATTAGTTTTTACATGTTAACATGTAGCCATGTTCTGTTGGACAGGCACTGTTGTTGGAACTTGCTGATTCCATGCCTCACTTCTGGAGTGGTACCCGGTGCCTTTTTTATTGTGGTTTTCTTTATCTTCACTTAGGTGCTGGGAGTTTTTTTGTATGTGTGTTTTTTTGTTTGTTTCTGTTTCACGAGGCTGCTGACTTATTTGTACTTTCAGTTGAGTTTTGTGTGTCCTGTGGTTACTGACTTCCATCTTTACTCATGGGGTGGGTGGGCTAACACAAACAACACTACTGAGCAGCTTTTATTTAATATTTTCAATGATGAGCTGGTTTTACTCTTTTTAGAAATGCATTTATTTGCACCAAGTTTTGTGACCTATTTTTCTTAAATGCTATTTTAAAAAAAAGAGTGTGTTTACTCTTTTTTTTCCAAGGGGAAAATGGAGAATTGTGCTGAACAGTATCACAGATGACGTGTTACTTTGTGATGCTGTGCAAAATGCACCCTCAGTGTTGCAGGGATCATATGCCCAATTTAAATTGCTGCTGCTACAGTGGCTGCAGGGGTTTTGTGAAGGTTTCCTCACCGTGACAATTACAAGCATCACTAAGCAGGTCATGCTGACCAGGGAATTGGTTCTGCTGTGTGTTCCCATTTCCACTCTCTTCTGGTTCTTGCCATGCATCTTTATTGCACTGGTTGATTTAGTCATGACCAGGAAATCCCAGCCACTATTTTGCATTCCTGCAGGAAAAAAAAGGCAAATCACTTGGAATGCCAAAGAAAAGGTTTGACTTGTGCCATTTGCTGATGCAACTATTTTCTGTAGTTGCTAATTCAAGAGTATGAACTCACTGTCTGAAGTTGTCTGGGGACTGGACTTGTGAGTCAATGAAAAATGTGCCTGGTAGGCTGCTGCCCAAAGGCTGGGGAGTGATTGGCGGAGCATCACGAGTTAAAGTGAAAGTCAAGGCAGAACTTTTCATTATAACAGCACAGGAACTGTCACCTTCATTTCAGGTGCCTTCGAAACAGGCTTTGTCAAAAAATGAGCCTACAGATGTAGATGAAAAGCAAAAGATATATCAGAAAGAAATGATATTTAGAATCTCTTATGCAGTGTAGAGATATCAGACTGATGGGTGGGTCCCTGTCTTACTCTATGACCTTTTCTTAAACTATCTATGAATGTTACTCCAAATCAACCTTTTGTTGTCTTCGGGCTTTTTGTTCTCCCTCCTATGCTCTATAAGCTTGCTCCAAAATATACTTTTCTCTTTGGCAGATAGTTATGTACAGACTGAGCACTACCTTCCTTTTGGGGCAAAGTCTGCATTTGTCTTTGCTGGTTTTTTCATTGTGACCCTTTTTGCTCACTCGTGTTTCAGCAGACAATGTCATTTTGATGCAGCACATCAGATAAATACAGTAATTTTATTGAGGCAGACTTTGAGGGGTACTATTGATTATTTATGGAGACATGCTGTTTTAATCAAGTAAATTCATTTAAGCTGTCATGATGAGTCAGTATAATTCTGTGGTTACGCTTCATGCTGGAGAGTAGGTTTGTATTGTAGATGGATGCTGGTGGTTTAGAGGATGTTACAGCATCAGTCCATTGGCGCAGGAGTTTGGCAGTGCTGGTTTAGTGTCACGTCTCATCTCACAAGTGCTTTGAAAGCATTGATGTAAAGTGATTTTCAGGGCCTGACTGAAACAAAAGAAGTTTAGCCATCAAGAAGTGCCTCGTGTCTGGGTTGCTGCGGAGCTGGTGCTGCCAGGGGGAGGTTCTGTGCCCTGGCTGGCAGTGCCCCTCCAGTGATGGACAGAATGTAGGTTAGTGCTGCCAGCTGCTCTGCTCCAGCTTCGTGCCTCGCCTGGGCTCCAGGCTGGCTGCCTCTCTCCCAGCATTTCTACATAGTTACTGAATTTTCCGGACTCCCTGGCCTAGCCCTCAACCATAAGGCTGTTTTTACCTTTGTGTGAGTATGCAACACCTTGTACCAGCACTTGTGTGAGATTAGGTAAGTACTGAGGGTGCTCAGAATGCTGGGAGGCATTCTTGCATGTTTTCATGAGTGTGTTTAAAAGGAAAAGTTACATTCTGCGCATAGATATGCTGCAAAAGGTGACTGAGAAGTAGCCTTTTACTTACCTGCATTTCAATGTAGGATGCTTTATTAATGACTGTCTTTATGAATTTCTAATCTGCTAAAGTGTGTCACATTTAAAATGAGTGTGACTGAAATGTTTGGAGTTGCACAGGTCATCCTTATCAAGTACTGCATTTATAGAAACAGAATTGTTCTATAATTGTGGAATTGTTTTGATTGAAAAAGGTCAAGTCCAACCATTCCCTCAGCACTGCCAAACCGTGTCCCTGAGCAGTACATCCACAGGTCTGTTAAATCCCTCCAGGGCTGGTGCCTGCACCACTGCCCTGGGCAGCCTGTTCCAATGCTTGACAAGCCTTTCTGTGAAGAAATTTTTCCTAATCTCCAATCTAAACCTGCCTGTCCCAGGGATGAGCATCGCTGCATTTTGGGCACATGTCAGAAGCTGCTGCTCTTGGCACCGGGTTCCACCTCGGTGTGGTGCTCACTCCCCTTTAAAAGCAGTAAGTACGTCCTTGGCTCTGAACCGCAGAGCCAGGCGCCATTCCTGCAGCCCAGCAAGGTGCTGGCAGCTGGGGGTGGAATTGCCCTTTGGGAGTTCAGTGTGCAGATGCTGAGGCTGGGCCAGGACCTGCGCTCTGTCCTGGGCAAACAGCAAAGGACCAGCGGTGCCTGCATGTCAGGTTAGCAGTGGGTGCTCTGCAGTGCTCTTGCTCTGGGATTCTCTGTCCTGAACGCCCCAAATGTGTTTTGCTCTGTGGTTTCTTGTTTTGTGTCATCTGCATGTAAGAATAGTTTCGTGGGAAGGTAAGATTGGTTTGCGTTTATTTCTCCCCCACCAGGCTTCGTTTTACCTTTTTTAGCTTACCAGTGCTCACTTGAGTGAGTGCTCACAATTCCTCTTGTCCTGCCTTCACTTCCCAAGTGCTGGCCGAGCGCAGCCGTGCCCTGGGAGTGCCAGCCTGAAGGAGCACAGGCTGCAGGACTCACTCGCACATAACTTCACCTGATTCCCTGCAGCTTCTTGTCAAGGAGGAGCTGGTGGCAAATTGTGTTGACAGGCTTTTAATTAACAGTTTCTCAGCAGGAGCTGTTCCTATTCCTCCTAGGTCTCAACAGAGCAACTTGTAATTTGTTAGCAAGCCAAAGTGTATTCAAGAGCAAATTCTTTCCACTTTGTAATTTCTTGAACGATGCCTTTCACACTCGATGTTTTAAAGCTTCTGATATTGCAATTAAGGCTTAAAGCTCATTAAGCTTACTCAGGAAAACATCTTCCTAATATGAAGTGTGTAAGATCTCCTATTTTTCAGTCTTTAATTTTTTTTTGTGACAGCTTTGTTTTATGCAACAACAGTATTAATCTGTGTAGACTGTGCACGAGACCTCTTGTTCCTGAGAGCTTTTTAACAGATTTTACCTTCTCCTCCCTGCTAAATCTATTTTTTGCTTTTTCCTGTGGTTCCTTCTGTTGTCCCATCTGTTTGGTTGAACTGCTTTATTCTCTCCTGGCGTTTGACATACACTAATCCTTTTACCTTCTATGCTTCACAGCTTTGTTGAGATGCAGTGGTGTAGTACAGTTTTGCTTCTGCCTGCCTTTCACTAGGATGTTCCAGGATGAGCAATGATTTTTTAACATGGAGAACTGTTAAAAATTGTTCCTTCCAACTTTCCCTTTCCCTCTCTTTTTACTTTATTTTTATTACTGCTTGCACATGCCATTTATGGTGCTGTTGGCATTTGGGAAAAATACTGTAATGACTCTGGTTTCTTGCTTCTCAGAATCTCTAGCTCTTTCCATTTTCCAGTTTCCAAAAGCTGTAAAGGTAGCTGTCCAAGTAAAATGAGATGGAAAGACTTCAGTCCTGCAAAATGTATGTGTATAATGGATTTCACTTTCTGCGATCACACAACTCTTTTCAAGACCAACCCCAGTGGATAAAATAAGTTCAATGATTCCTGAGACCTTTTCAAATTCTAGGAAGAAAATTAATTGGGAGGGGGAAAGGGGGCGGTGTAGAAAAAATCAGAATTTTGAGGTTGTGGTTTTATCAGCACTCAGAGATTAAAATCTTGCTAAGATGGATAGTTTTTGGAGTCCAGAAAAGTTTTGGTAAGCAAATATGTAGTAATTACATGTGTATGTATGACTTGCCATTCTCAAAAGCACGAAAAATAAAGAGAAGCCTCTTTCTGTGAGGAAGTAAGTTCTGGGGCAAAAAAAAAACCAAAAACAGTGGAGGGGAAAAACGTTACTTTCTGTCAACAGGTTTGAATGTTCTGTTATAAATAGAACTAGTTCAAAGGATCTGGGAATCTCAGAAGATTTCTTTCAAGACTAACCAATTTCCTGCAACACCCTGTCAGTGCTAGGAGGAGGCATCTCTTGCACATAAGAGCAGCTGGTTGTTTAAAAAAGAAAAAAGGGCATGTAGTGGGGGGGGGGGAGCAACCCCCTCTCATCCCTTATATAGAGCAGTTTTCCACAGGAGAATGTACATCTGTGAAAACAGGGCACTTCAGCAAATTCTGTACTCTTCAGAATGCCATTTGGCAAGGAAAAGTGTGTTTGGATGTTTTCAGGAGAGGGCTTGGGTTTTTTGTGTTTTTATTTTGGCAATGAGTAACGATTGTTGAGGCTTTATTACTTCTTTGTTTACTGTGTAGTAGTATTGACTGCTTTTCTTATTCTTTTTTATCTTAAGAATTGTGAATGTGAGTATTAACCCTGTGTTTGCAGGAGCAAGCTTAATTTTATGGAAATGGAAATCTTTTTTATTTACCTGAAAGTTTTGCTGTGGAAATACAGTTAATCCTATTGTTAGGGTGAAGGCAACTTCTCCATTTTGTTGTTGCCAATTTGAATTGTCTCATGTTCTTGCCTTTAAAGAATAGCTGATGCTTCCACATCTGAAATATATATTTGCTACTGTTTTGTTGTTTGCAGGAGCCACAGACATCTGAAGATGAAACCATGAAGAGCAAGCAGAGTGAATAATAATAATGCTTTTCCGAAACCGTTTTCTGTTCTTGCTGGCCTTGGCAGCCTTGTTAGCCTTTTTGAGCCTCAGTCTACAATTCTGTAAGTGTCCTCATGTTTTGTTTTCCACATACAGTGCTCTATAGGTGTGTTTAAAACCAGCCATGATTAAATATTGTTTAAGCATTCTTTCTTTATTGAAATGCTTGGGGTTTGTTTTGGGGGTTTTTGTTTGTTTGTAAGGATTTTTGTTCGTTTGTTTTCCTAAGAAGTAAGAAACATAGTTTTGTGTGCTGTTTAGGAATCTACACAGTCTAGAGAGTTCAAATCAGTCTATTTTATATTTAAAAAAAATAAAAATCTGCATTTTGTAGTTCAGGTAAGTGATTGAATGTAATTGAATCCTTCCATGAAAGCAGACAAACCACATTGGAGTGAAAACTGCTGCAATTCCTATTTTACATTGCATCAGACCAGATGGGATTGAGGAAACTGCTGGGAGGGGTTTGAGTGCTGGAACTTCTCCTGATTTGTACCCTCACATCAGGAAACTTCACGCAGTTGGATTGGTTCGTAGAAGGGGTTGGTTTGTTTAAGAGCAGATAAATTGTGTTGTGCTTCAGATGAATTTATGGAGGGTCAGTGCGGAGGGCCCTGGCATCCTGGGGAGTGGGCAGGAGGTGGTGCTGAGGGCAGGGCAGTGCAGGTGGCTGGTGGGACAGTCAGCCCTGTGGCTGATTCCACCTGCTTCAGGAGGGAACATTTCCTAGGCAAAGCCGTGTTTTGTGATAATGGGGTCTGTGCTGCTGCACAGCGATGCACTGAGTCGCTGTTAGAAAGGCAAGTAAAAGTACAAACTTATAGGATAGGATACTGTTCTTTGTTGCTGTTGTCATCTTTCAGTGTGTTTTAATGAGCACAGTCCTTCTTGGCTGTGCTTTTTCTTGCATAGTGTAAAATGCCCCCCAAACCCAAAAGTTTATGTTAGATTTAGGATGTTCCTTTTGCACATGACAGACGTGTCTTTAAAAAAGGGAGGGAGAGAAGATGAAAGAAGCTTTGTGGTTTTCTGCTATTATTTTTGTGTGCTTGAACTCATCTGCATGTAATAAAGGGACCTGTGGCTTTGAACTGCTTTTTCAGCCTCCTCTGGGCACGAGCCAGGGCCCTGATGGCAGCTTATTTTGCCCCTTAGGCTCATTATGGCTCTGCCCTTGATGTTGTAGGGTTGGTTATGAATTGTGCATGGGGTGAAGGTCCTAGAGGAGCTGCAGCTAGAACATGAAACTGAATTGTTAACTAAAATGAGTGTTATTTAGAGATGAGGAGGTAGGCATTTAGGAGAGTGAATCACATTTCATCTGAAGATAAAATTATTTTCTACTTAATTAGAACATAGCATTTCTGCTAGAGATAAGGATGTTTGAGAGATGCTTTAAAAAGCACATAAGCTGCAGCAGGCAGCCGCCGTGAATCTCAGTGCCAATACCAACACTGATACAGAAACCTTTGCATAATGAGAACTGCAATACAGTCAAGACATTTAGGCAGTCTGTACTTTAACTTCTACCAGCTTCAGGATGTAGAGCAATTAGTCCAAACTTGGAGCAAAGACCATCTCCACAGCAAAACCAGCACTCTCTTAGATCACCGTGTGCTTCTGGGTGAGCTGTGCCAGCTGGGCAGCCTGCAGCTCAGCAGCTTCAGGTGAGTTATCAGTGCTATCACTTGTTGCTTTCTTTATCAGGAACTTTGCCACATCTTCAGCAGTGCCTGTTTCTGTCAGGAAATGCTGTTTTTTCACATCCTCAGAATGTTTAACTTTGGGATTAGTGAGTCAGGCTGGTCTCAGCATTCAACACCAAGATTCACATGAACCTCTCCTTCTCCATCCAACATTTACGACTTATTTGCAAATGGGGTGAAACCTGAGCTATTTTACCCCCTCTTAGGCAGAGCATCCTTCTGCAGGCCCCTCATGACAAGACAGATACTGAGGTCTGGAGCAGTTTCCTGGTGGAGCTGGTGCAGGGCCTGGGGCACAAGTCTGATGGGGAGTGGCTGAAGGAGCTGGGAGTGTTTAGCCTGGAGAAAAGGGGGCTCAGGGGGATTTTATCACTCTCTACAACTACCCAAAAGGAGGTTGTACAAGGTGGGGATCAGTCTCTTCTCCCAGGTAACAGGTGATAGGACAATAGGAAATAGTCTCAAGTTGTGCCAGGGGAGGTTTATATTGGATATTAGGAAAGCTGTCTTCACCAAAAGGGTGATTTGGCATTGAAACAGGCTGCTCAGGGCAGTGGTGGAGCCACCATCCCTGGAGGGATTTCATAGACGTGTGGATGTGGCACTTGGGGTCATGGTTTAGTGGTGAATATGATGGTGCTGGGATAATGGTTGGTGTTGATCTTAGAGGTCTTTTCCAACCTAAATGATTCTATGATAATATGATTTATATTCATGGAATGAAAATGAGTGTTTATACATTTAGACTCAGGGAAATGCCCAAGCCTCTGATTTATTTTGTTTTGTTAGAAGGGAGGTACCTCCTGAAGCATTTGGAGTAGAAAGGAATGTTTTATGCTGTTGTGAGATTGTGAATCTCTGTTAGCAAGCAGTGCACAGCTTTGTGGAGGAGGGCTGGTAATTTTAAAATATGCTACTGCTTTTCTAAGCCTGGAATGTTGAAAATGTCTGTTCCTTTCTGTGATAAATTTGTCTATAAAAGCAAAACAGTAACAGTAAATATATAATTGTACAAGTGGTACACACCTTCCTTTTTTAAACTTCTGCTTTAGAGCAGAGCGTTTCTCCTGTAAATGCTTGATATTTTATCCCTCTTATCCACATGTGGAACTTGTGGCATTTGAAGTCAGACTTGTGAGTTGTAGCTGACTCTGAAGCAAAGGGAGTAGTAAAGGCCAAGCTCAGCTGATTTTCTGACTCAATATTACAAACAGTCCACATTAGGATGGCTGACTAGGTCACAGTCTGGCTGATGCTTCAGCTGTGAGGGTTTAGGAATTGCTTGCTGCAGTTTGTCACCCAGTCAAACAGAAAAGGATGCTGGTTTACTTCAATATACTGTGCTGGGAAGGACCTGGAACTGCTTTATGAGCAGCCACGATGAGGTGGAGGTGGTGGGTGTCATGTCAGCAGCCTAGTAAGTCTGTCCTTGCTTGTGAGACAAACTCCTGAGGCAGTTGTTTCAGAGCTAATAGTTGTCACATCTCAAGTTTAGACACAAAGAGTAAAATGCTTGGGAAAACAACCAGTGTAGGACCTGAGAATCTTCAGTGTTGGTAGGCTGGGAATGGACCCAGGATTGATAGAAAACTCTCCCCTGTTATGGTGTTTGGTTGTTCGTGGTCCCTTTCTCTTCTCTTGTGGTTTCTGAGTTCTGTAGTCTGCTTTCCTGTGTTGTTTTCACCACAAAGCTGGTGCTTTATGTGGATACAGTTCAACTCAGAGTAAACCCTAGAGAAAGTTTCCCCCAAAGTCTCTCTCAACAGCTCTGAGAGCCAGAAGTATTCTCTCCCAGCAAGAGTTTCAGTGGATGGGTCCAGGTAGAAGCTGCCCGCAGAGCTCTGTCCTGGGGTGTGGCAGGCACCCCTTGGAGCAGTTGGTTCATGTTTGTCACATGTGTGCTGCCTTGGCTGGCTGCCTCAAATGCCAGCTGCATCTTCTTTATCTCCTTATCCTGGGCAGCAGGAGACATGTAAGCAATTGCTGCACAGCTGGAGACCCTTTTTAAACTGTGATAGTCGTTCTTCAAGGTGATGTGATGCTGTGGGCCCTGTAAGACACACTCCTTCCTGCCAGGGTCCTCTGTCCTGTACATTTTGGGCAATGGGGCACTTGACTGGTTCTGTTCTGGGTCTGTGTATGCTCTTTGCCCATGGGGGTGGCTCCTTTCCTGGGAATTTCACATGGAGCTGTAGGCTAAGGGAACTTACTTCAGGAAATCCTGCTGTTTTGAAGCTCTGTGCATTTGTTGAGAAAAATAATGCCACAGGTTTTTTTTTCCTGAACATACCTGGTGAATGATGGGAGAAATGCATTTGAGGCACATTTGAAAATTTACTAGAGTATTCTAATACCTATTCATAGTTATGTCAGGTTTGGTTACCATTTCTAGTAGGCACATTTAACAAGGAGTTTATACTTGCTGAAACTATACAAGTCTTAACAGTTCTAGGCATTTTTTAATATAATTGTGTGGCCTGGACTTCAAAGCAGAAGACGTGCCCTCAGGTTCAGTTTGGCTATTAATGCATTGTACAGAGTTAAACCTGGAGAAATCAGCAATAGAGGGAACCTCTCTTGAATGGTAAGTGTCACTGGATTTTGCACATGTTTAATGACAGTGTTGAAAGTCAGCACGAAGAAAATGTTCCACTGCTGGCTAGAAGAATACTCTGATGTCTCTAATGGATAATTATTTCAATGGAACATTTTTGTTAGGGAAACCCATTGGATAGGGAAACTGGTTGACTTCCAAACTAAATAATACTGGCAGATTAGTTCTGTTAGGAATTGTCATTGTTTCCGTTTTGTTTTATGTTTGGGGCCAGATCTACAGAAAAGAGTGAAGAAGTATTTTTCTTATAGTATTTATCATTCCACATGTGTTTTTATTTTTCTCCTCTTTGTTTATGTAAATGGTCATGGTTGTAAAGTATTTTAAAACTTCAGCATTGGAGACAAAAGGAGAGCCGGTTTTGATAGATTTGTCAGTTAAGGCTGTTCTAAAATGTAATTCTGTTGTTTTTATCTGAATTTTTCAGTGGTTTGCTTTGTCATAAAAACTGCAGAATGGAAAACCTACCTATGCTAGATGGTGGGCTGTATTTTTGTCTCTGTAAATATTATCTGTAATGCTGTTGACTAAAGATGGGCAGTTTCCTTCTGTATAAACACAGAGAATATATGTAGGGATACTTCATTCTTTTTTGCCAGAAGAAGAGGTTGCAGTGGCTGAGGTCTTCCTGCTCTGTGCTGTGTAACATGCCTAGATCCATGCAGAGAAGGTAAATGCAGTGGTTGGGGGCAATTCCTGCCGTTCAGGGACAGAGGATGGCAGTGCACCCACATCCAAAGGATGTGTTAGAACTCAGCTGTGGTCCTGCAGCCTCAAACTAAGGAGAAAAGACAGAATTTAGGACCCTGTCAATGTTAATTGCATTGGTTAGCCCTTAGGTCAGCGCAGGAACAGGAGTTTACAAGTAGGCCTGAGGAGTGGCTTTCTTTTTCCTCCCAGGATTGGTACCTGAGAACCCAATTACTGGGCAAACACAGGCCTTGCATTACCTTAGGCGCATCTGTGACTGGCAGCAGAAGCCTCAAGGGGATCTCCTCAGGCTGATTCAAAAATTTATCCATGAGTTTCCTTGAATAAACCAAACAGAAAGGCAATTTAAAAGCTGTCTGTTAGGGTGCCATGTGTACACTCTAAAATTTGCTTGACAATGATTTTTTAACTCTGTAATCAAAAGAATGTAAATTCATTTTTTCCGTAAATACTTTTTTTTTAATTTTTTTTTTTTTATTATTTATTGAAAACCTAAGGAAAGTAACAGTCAAGAGAAGAGGACTAAAATGATAGTGGGAAAGCATCCCATTTTTACAGGGATGCTTTTGATAATTCTGTGGCTGGCATCAATGCCAGACTGTCCTTCTGAAGGCCCTGGCTCTTGCCCATGGAGCTTCTCTTCTAGTTTAGAGTTTGTTTTCCTACATACTTTGATACTTTGATCAGTGGCTTAGGCTTGCCTTTTAATAAAAAGAATTTTGCTGACTGTTGGCCACTGCCCTGGCTGGGTGCTGGTTCCTGTGTAAAGTCTGAGAGCTGTTTTATGGGGTTTTTTTGGGGGGTTTTTTAAAAAATACTTTCTCTGCCTTGATGGGTCATGCTTGGGTGTTGTATCAGCACGTCTGGAAGTGACATTTTGCTGTTCCAGTAATAATTTCCCTCTACTTTCTGTCATTTGATTTCGCACTGGAGGTTTTGGTTATAGAGATGAGTCACAGGAAACAGAAATTGGGATTTTCCACACAGAAAAGCAGTAGAGTTTTATTTTGCCGGCTTGAGCTTTGCCAGCAGCTCTTACTTTGGGGACAGTGTGGGCATCATACGCCCCACTGGAGTGTTTGGGGTTGAGCCTGAGATCCTCCCCATGGCATCCTTCAGCCCTGCTGGGAGCCGGAGCCCTGCGGCAGGGGCTGCTTGGGTGGGTATTGCATTTTGCTGGTCTATACAAGTAACTATATTTAAAAAGCCACAGCTTTAGAATTCTTGATGTAGAGAACTTGTTTTTGTCATGTGTTACCAGCACACGAAATTAAAAGGAGAGCGGATATCTCCCTTCATGAATTTTGCCTTCAAGCTCATAAGCATGGCAGATTTTCCACTCATGAGAAGTCTCTCTGGGTTTTGTTTTTTAGAAGTGCTAATTTAATCTGAATTTAAGATTAAAGGGAAAGATGACGCACAAATAATAAATCCAAGGCTCTCTACATTTTAGCAGCGAATGAAGAGAACTAACTGTAAATACAGATATTTTTGTTAAAGATCCTTTTTATGTTTGTTAAAACTGGAGTTTTAAATAACTTTTTGGTGATTTTTCAAAAGTGGTATTATAATGCATCAGTCCACAAAATGAACCCTTGAAGGGAGAGGAGACAGGATGAATGCTTGAGAATGATACTATGAGATAGTCTTACTGTCTCCTACAAAAATAGAGCAATCATTTCAAAATAGCTGCTTTAAATATAGGTCAGGTTAAATCTCTTGAGACAGGATTTGACCAACAGAAGTTACTAGTCAGGCTACGGAAGTCCATAATTCTAATTTAAATGTATATTCTGACTTCATCCGTGGTGGTTAGTTGGACTATATTTCAGCAGAATTAATATGAGGTGTTAAAGCACGTTTGAAGACACAATTGATTCTGTAGTGGTAGGTCAGGTGGTTTATTTACTTATATATTAGCAAATATTTCTGTTTCGTCATTAAATCAGTTCTCTGCCCTTCCTTTTTCGCAGCTCTTGAAAACCAAGTCAGGCTGCCTTACAGGTCACCGCAGGCATGTTTTGGAATGGCACGTCTGTCTTTTAAATCCAATAAAATTATTCCCAGGATTTTTCCATGTGTTACTTGTATACCGGGTTAAACTGTGTTTTCTCAACTCAAACATTGTTTTTAAAGTTGGACATTCACCCTCTTTTGTTTGTAGAAATTGCAAAAAGAGAATATTGTTTCTAATGTGCAGCTGTTAGATTCTGTATAAATGGTGAGTCAGGGTTAGCTCACAGAGGTGAAATCTGCCCAAGGTAAAGCCTCAATTCTCCCAAGAGCGTGGCCCCTCTGTGCGGGGTTTGCAGTCTGGCTCCTGTTTGGGGTTTTCGGCATTGCAGAGTGCAGTGGGGGGCCCGGTCCCCCAGCCCTGGTGCCAGGGCCCCCTGGGACACGGGCTCTGGGCTTGGCAAAGGCAGAGCTCTCCGGTGTGGGGCTCTGCCCGCCCTGCGGAGTTCCTCCTGGGGCTGGCTGGGTGCTGGGCACTGATTCGAATCCCTGAAGGTTTGCTCTTCCCATAAGCAGTTTCTCGGCTGCTCATCCCCTTGCTACAGGGCTGCCTTCCCTTGTACTTAAATTTTTCTCATGTTACTGAGATGATGACATCAAAACAAAACCTGCATGTCTTAAGCTGAGAAGGCAAACACAGCCTTGCCTCCCTGTTTTAGCAGGAGCCTTCTGTTAATATTTTGCTGATCATTCTGATTATTGAACAGTTTTCTGAGAATTCACAATCATTCAGACTTTATCGCTCTTACTTTATTTTGACCTGAGCTTTTAGGACAGTGTTACCTATTAATTGCAAATGAGTTCATAATTCTTTAATAATTTGCTGTCCTTTGTTTGAGATTGGGTTCTGCATCTTCATGAGAGAACGTTGTGACCCAAATTTCCCTTCTCTCCTTGTTCAGTGAACAGAATTCAACAGGACAGTACCAAAAAAACTACCTTAATGTCACTGGGTATAATGCAGTTGTGCTTTCCCTATTTCTAGGCCATGTGCAGTCTTTCTGAAAAGCATGGAGGGCTGCTTAAACTTCGTGTTTGATGATAGGTTTGTTTCTCTGAGCTGTGCTTTGTGCTTGCCTTAATCCCCCCTGTGCTGCTGCAAATTGAGTTGAAAACCATTGGGGTTTATGGATGTGCTGGTTCCACTGTGTGCATCTGAAAGAGAGATGCTTAGTATGCTTCATACAGTTGTTCATGTTTCTTCATAGTCCTTTTAATTTTTCTCTTGTGACTTGTCTTTTGGGCAGTTTTGTTCTTTTATCTGTGCTTTTGCTGGGATCTCATTGCTGAAATGATACGGTGACTGACTTAATCCAAAGGGTCTTCTCACTTGACTCTGAAGGTTTTTGAAAGATTTATTGTGTATTCTTGGGCATGTGAAATTTCTGTGATTAATAAAGTGTCTCAGACTGTACTGATTTTGAAGATTTTAATGCCTACAGGCAGTTTTTAAATTGCCTTTTGTTTTTTCTAATAAGAGTAATCTCTGTTCCCAAAATCAGTTCCCTTTTAGCTTTTCAAAGCTCACTCTCTGAGAGAAGAGCAGTGCTTGTACATACTGAATGGCATTGTGGTTTATTTTAAATGAGGCAGGGTCTAAGTAGTTTGTATTTAAAAGACTGGGGATTTTGTGGACTTGCTGCAGTGAAATATGAAGTCTTGTAAAATGGAAGTGATCTCCCTTCATTACTTTTGTGAGATGGTTGGATTAAAAGAGCTGGAAACATATATGGTGTAATTTTGGGTTTACCAACTGTGCACATTAATGCTGAATGAAGACAAGAAATAAGATTCACCGTCTTCCCCTAAGCTGTTGTATGAAAAGAGTCCCAAAGATACCAATAATTCTCTGATCCAGCGAGCACTGTTCTGAATTCCTGAGATTAATGACTGTCATGGAAGGCTTCCCCAGCACAAAAATCTGTTAGGTTCTACTGTATTAAATCCGTTGTTTTGAGGTTTGCTGCTGGCAAAGCCATGGCAGCTTTCTGTGCCATGCCCCGGTGTTGACAAGGCCAAACAAGTGAGCTGGTTTGGCTTGGGTAAGCGGTGGCATATGGTGTTGGGATCACTTCCCTGAGCAGGTCAGTTTGTGGACAGAAAGCAGCTGGGATTAGATGTGAAACAGAGAAGTGCTAATTTAATGCAGTAGTGAAAATATTGATTTGAATTTGTAAGGCTTTTTATCTTGCAAGGACACTGCTCTAAAGAAGTGCCAGATGTCTGTGGCTTGTGTCTGACTGATGGCATTAACATATGGAGCAGTTTGTGCCCTGTGCCTGCGCAGAGGCTGTGGCTGAGCTGCACATACGGTGCGTGTTCCTGCCTTTGGGCTGAGCGCCCTGACCTGTGCCTCTGGCCAGGTGTGCAGGCAGGGATGCTGCAGGGACGGCAGGAGGCAGGTCAGGGGATGGAGAAGCAGAGCAGAAGGTGCCTTTACCAGTGAGCAGATGTAGTTTGTTTTAGCCCAAAAGCTGCTGCCTTGGCGTTCTGACACCGGGGGAGCAATACTTGTGAAGATGTGGCGGGCAGAGCTAAGGTGGGATTTTAAGTCTCTTTATTTCTTCGTTTTCCCTCTGTATTTTGGGATTACAATTTCAACAGCTGGATGTTCTAGTACACTTCCTAATGACAGCTCACTTGAATGTCAGAAGACATTCTGAGTATTTTGGGATGAGTCTGGGGAGAATCCCAAGGAAAGGAGGCATCTAGGATGATAGGAAAGAACAGTGCCTGCTTCCCCTGTGTGCCGGGAGCACTCCTAGGGCTTCAGCTGTAGGGAGTTCATGTCAGCAGCAGATTGCTGCGTAACAGAACAGGAGCAACTCTTGAACGATCTTGAACTCTGCTTTATGGGGTATATTTTTGTATCATGCCCAGCTGTAGATGAAAGAATCACTCAAGCCCGAGGATTTGTTGCCCGTGTTCCTGAGAAAATACTTCTTGCTGTGTCTTCTTCTGCTATGCTGAGTCTTCTTGGCTGCTATGTTGGTGTTCAGTTTGTGTGTGAAATCTGCCAAGCATCTTTTTTTCAGTCACGCTGTAATCACTGCTGCCCGGCTTCCCCCTCCAGTATTTGTGGGAATCATACACGACAAAAGGAGAAAAACAAAAACAAACCCCAAACTGAAAGCGAAGGACCCCATCCCCTGGAAAAGGATGGCGGAGACATTCAGTACAGATATCAGTACATTCAGTGCAGTGTATATCAGTGTAGAGCAGTTGATCTTTATTTTGAGACAATATCATGGAAATGGGAAGAGTTGCCAACCGTTTGTGAACACAGCTGATAAAACCTGTTTTGAATATCTGTTCCAGGACAATTCAATTGGATTCATGTTGCTGTGTTCCACAGACAGAAGCAGGACAGTGCTTTAAAATCTTATTGCCCTGCTCATGAGCCTTGTTGGATAAGTAGCAGTGGCTGGATCTACGGTATTTATAAAAATCACGCACTCAGGCCATAATTCCCCTCTGTTTCATCTTTGTGTATTTAAGCCTTGTTTGGTGGCCCTCAGGACACTGATTTGATACAGCTGAAGTCTTCTCACAGCGTGATGAGACCGCTCTCAGCAATGGGAGGGACTTCAGCAGAGCCTGGTGGTTTCTGGTGTTTGTTGCCCTTCTCATTTGGGAATCCCAGCGAGCCTGTGGCGGGCCAGCACCAACGTAACTGTGTCAGTGCAAGCACTGCTGCGGCTTCTTCTGCATCTTGTCACTAAACAACCTGGAGAACGAGCAACATGTGACTTGAGCAATGTTTATAGAGCAGCAAACACGTCTGCTTGTCTGGAGGTCTTGTAGGAACCTCCCCCACTCCCTCCAGACCGAGTGCAGAGCCAAGCGATGGGGAAATCAGTGACATGCTGGAAAGGAAAAGTTTTAGTATGCATGTGTATTTATTTTAAAGAGAGTAGTATATTAAATTGATGAAAATAGAAATCTCTTCTGTGATGAACATTGTAGAGTTCCAGTATAGTGGGAAAATACAATAAAATACAGCAAGTAATTTTTCACTTTAGGAGGAGAAGTGGAAAATGATTGTCATCTCTAGAGCTTGAAAAGGCTCAGATTTGCAGTCAGCATTGCTGTGTTATTGCTGTCAGGCTGAAAATCCTGGAAGCTATTTAGGCAGTGCCATATGCCCTTCTGAATTGTCCAGTGAAAAACAATGGGGGGTGGGGGGAGACCCCTAAAACAATAAAGCTCTTTTCAGAGCCACATCTGGACTTAATAAATGCAAGCACACATTGTATAACTTAATGTGTCTGCTTAAATTAGGTCTCAAACACAAGAGTACAAGGCCTGCCATGTTGTGTTTGGTGCAAAAAAGGATTTTCTTAACGTATTTATTCTCCTCATGTAAGTCCGATTGTGACCTTGTATAAAAACCTGCTAGCCATGCAGCTAATGCGGCTGGAAATAAGAAACCTGTTCTCTGCAATACTGGTGTTTAGAGCTGGTAGGCTACCTGGCATAGTGGCTGTGTGTAGTTGTTCTATTTTACCTTTGAACATGAACACTCAAGTACTGAAATCCGGTCTCTTGCCCTGACTGATGTGGGATAAGGCCCTGGCTCAGTACCTGTGACCTATGGCTCCGTGGGCAATTGCCCCAAAATGAAGAAAACCTTTAAAGAAAGTTTCAGCTTGTGAGCCAGGAAATGGGCAGACAAGTAGGCTTTGCCCCACTTGTGGAAAGGGGTAGGAGGGTTGGCTATTTCTGTCCAACTCTGCGAAAAGCTGCTGAGGAGAACAGCCTATATATAGTAGTTCTCAGTTGTCCATAGGAACATTTGCACCTCCAGTGGAAAACTTAAGGGATCTGAAAACTAAGAAGACTGAAAACTCAGATGGCATTAGACTGAAAAATAAGCTTTTGGTTGCATTTCATGTAGGAAAATGAGACCAGGATTGATTAGAAAAACTAAGATGCACTTACAAGTTGTAGCTGCAATTGTATTATGATTGTTCTGAGGAGAAAGCAGGGACTGTGGTGAGAAAACTCATACTGGGGTGTATGTGCAGGCTTCCATTTCCCTTGTGTGTGGCAGGAGAGCCTTGTTAAGTCTAGCTTTTTTTTCCTTATGTCCTAATGTCTGATTTTCTTCAAAAGATGCACATTAAAAATCTAAATACTCTAGAGCTCACAGTTGTTGCCCCTCAATCAGATCTGACTTCCACTGGGTTAGCTGAGGTACATCTGCAGCCTCCTAGTTTCCCTGAGCTCCCGTTTTCTGTCAGTGAACCTATGATATACAGGATGCTTCAGAAAACTTTCATTTCCTACACTTCAGACAGAGAAACAGCGTTTTTATTTAGAATTTCCAGTTGGAGGAGAGTGGTTCCTCGAGTTGGCTGCCCTGCTTCCATCTCCAGTGTGTTTCAGATGGAGACTGACTGTAGCTGAGTTCTCCAGGTGGAGAAGGGTAGGAAGGGACCTGATGCTTCAGGCTCTGTGGTGACTGAGTCTGCAAGGCTAAAAGAAAAGGGAAATCTACCTCTTTTCTTGATTAAATCACAAGAAGTAATTGAGGGAGGAAATGGGACTGTTACTTCTGTATTGTCACTGTGAAACTGAAGTTGTAGTTTGAGGAACTACATGAGGAAATGCAAACATAGCACTTAACAGAATTTTCAGAGCAGTGTTTTTCTAACATTGACCCAAGTAATGCAGAAATTTTCCCAACAAAGATGAGTGCGCTGAAATGGATACACACCCTCCTCATTCACCCAACTCCCCAGTTATGTGAATTTAATCAATTCATCTTGCCAGGTTAAAGTTTTTCTGTAAGAATTTGAAATATGATGTTCTGTTTCACAAGTCTGCTGCAGCATTCCTCATGCACTTCGAAAGTAATTGGTTTTTTTGCTGTAGGAAGGGAGATGTCCATGTTTATTTGATAGGATCGATAGAACTGTTCTAGTGGGCTTTAATTTCTTGTGTCAAAATGTGCTGTACTGAAGGCCACAGCAGAACCATGACTCCGCAGTAAGAAATGCAGGTATTCGAGGCTGCTGTAGCAAGCATTTTCAGCACTTTTGATTAGGAAGACTGCCATGAAAAGAATATTTATTCAATGAAATCGGCTGCTTGCTTGCTACACCTTAATACTCCGTGAATATTTTTTTAAAGTTTGTCCTAGAGCTTTACATGTAGGCTGCTGGCAATATGATTGTGCTGTAAGACTGCTTGGAAAGTCTCTAAATTACAATGATTTCTTTTACAGAAGGAAAAACAGCAGCCGCAGTCGCAAAATGGAGTGGGTTAAATAGGTATATGTGTCTGGGCATGTGTCAGCCCATAACTCACCTCTGGTGCTGAGTGCAAACTGTTGGAAACTCAGCAGGCATCTGTAGTCTGCTCCCATTTGGCTGCTTAGTCAATCCCATGAGCTTGGAAGTTCCTGGTGAATCTGTTTGAATCATGCATTTTCAGAGTTTGGGTCGGTAACGTTTCAAGTGTGTGAGGAGGGAAGTGCTTACCTCTGCTGCCCTGCCGCAGCTGCAGTCTGAAGGTTGTACCTGTGTCACCTTGGAATGCGCACAATTGCTGGGTTGAGATATTGGGGAGAAATTACACTCCAAGGAGCTTTCTTTATCTTCTCAGGGGTTTGTTAAGGCAGAGAATTCTGTTGTTGCTATTCCAGGTTAAATTTAAGTGTGTGCCCTCCTCCATCCCCCACTGTTCTTCTCTCTGTACCCATCTCCCCCATAGCTCCCTTCACTCTTTTCTTTTTTTCCTCCTTTGTAGTTGCGCTCAGAGAATTTAGCAGCACTGTGGGAAGAAAACCTTGAGGCTCGGAGCCTGTTCTGTAGTCGAGAGAGGGCTGTGGCTGCCCAGGAACACATCTGTGCTCGAGGGAGCCCTTCTGCTCCTCAACAGGCAGGACACACAGCAGGAGTGGAGAAAATGGAAGGGCAAATGCTCGGGAAAGCGGAGTTGTGCTGAAAAGAGTAGTTGAGGGATTGGGACTGAAATGACACTGAGGATTGTCACCTCTTTGTACGTTCAGTGTGGACAGATCTTAGATTTAAAAAAAAATTCCTCTTCAGGTTCTGTAGGGCAAGAGGTTTTATTTAAAGCATAAATTACTGGCATTTTTTTCTTTAATTAAGCTACACATTCTAATAAACTAAAAGCCAGTGAAAATTTAAGACTGTGTAAGTTTAGTAGCTCCATTTATATTTCATATAAATACCAAATCTAAAGTTAGAAACTTATATTCACAGGCTTAGAGAGCCCTTCAAAAGACTTCTATGATAATTTTTTTTTTAATAGTACTTGATAGTTTGACCAGTGTGAGGTTAATAAGGCTCTTTTTTGTTTGTATGATTACTCAGCATTCAAATACAGCACCTTGGTGATTGTGGCCTTCATGCATTATGGATGAAGCCCTTGCTGTTAATACAGATCTTACCTCTGAGCCAGCCAAAGCCTTTGTTTAGTGATACAAAAGAGGAAAATGAGAAAGGTGGGTTGTGTGTCACACAGGCACATTTGAACTTCATTAGTACTCTGTCCTGGTTTAGGGCAAATTTGGGGGGGGAACCTCCGAATGGGTTCTCTGGCAAAGCAAACCCTAACGGCCCCTTCCCCACAACTGGTCCGGAAAAAACTTCCTTGGAGAAAAGTGGAAAAAACTATNACCCAAATGTGCATTTGCAGTCCAAGGCAGAGCTGTAAAACTGCTCCTGGGGCTGTGCTGCTCGGGGATCAGGGTGGGGTTTCTGGGACCACACCTGGGCGTTTGCAGGGATCAGACCTGGGACTTGCAGGGGTCATACCCAGGGTCACAGGATGGCAGAGCTCTGGCAGTGCTGTGCTCAGGTTGCTTCATTTCTCCACTGGCTGTGTACCCTCAGTGTTCCATGATGTGCTCCTCAGCCCATGTGTGCCTTAGCTGTTTCTTCCAGATTGTTTTTCAGATTTTTTCCAGGTTGTTCCTTCACCTTTTTCCCCCTACCTCACTTGTTTTGAAGAATTCCTGCCTCTTTTGGGTTGTTCTTTCGTACAGCACTCCTGTTCTAGCTTCCATTTTTTTCAGAGAGAGCAACTAGAAGAAGAGCTGGGAGCTGGGATGTTAAATCTGGACAAAAGGAGGCTCAGAGGGATCTTCTCTCTCTCTCCAACCTCCTGAAAGGTGGCAATCAGTCTCTTCTCCCAGGTATCAAGCAACAGGACAAGAGGCAATTGCCTAAGGCTGGCCAGGGGAGCTGTAGATGGGATATGAGGAAAAATGTGTGGATGTGGCATTTGGGGCCAGGTTTTAGTGGTGATGGGTTAACAATTGGATTCAATGATCTTAGAAACCTTTCCCAACCTTAATGGTTCTGTGAATCTGTGAAGTCCACATTCATCAGCAGACTTTCCGAAGCCTGAGTGTTCTGCTCGGTGCCAGGCAGCCTTGTTACTGCCCTGGTAGGAGCAGAAAGGGGTGGGGGGAAAGGTGGAAGTGGATAAATAACTTTCTGTGCTCTGTGACATGCGTGTTTGCTTTTCTTTACCCATCAGCGTAAGGTTGCTTACAGTGGGGTTGCTGTTTTTCATTTCTGCTCTGTGGCTGCCTTTCTATTTGACTGTTTTAAATGGTATGTTTGCATGGGGCTGAAAGAACCTTCTGTATTATAAAAGATGAAAACTTCAGCTCTCTGTTAAGTCAGAAAATTGAGACTAACATGGCTACTTGTGCTGCTGCTTCTCAGGCTGTTTGGAGCTACAAGGGAAAACAGCAATGGAAACCAGTTTTACTGCCTATCTTTCTGATTTTAGGTAAATGTTGATTCTTTTTCATGGATAAATGTGTTTCTTCTTGGTAACAGTGTTGCTACCTTTATTATGTCAAGCTACAAGTAGGACTGCAGGAGGGAGAGAAATTGATAATGAAGAGATTTAGCATTTAATTTGGTGTTCTTTCTACGTGAATTTCACTTTGTTGTGTGTTTGGTTTTCTGCTGTACTGAACTCTGTCAAATTCATGTCAGTTTTGTAGCCCTAATGTGTATCTGGCTCCCTGCTTCTGAGCACAATAGCTGATTTGGTAAACTTGACATTTTTCCAGAGGGCATTAGTTGCGGTGTAGGAATTGTTACAATCATTCCACTGAAAGCACTTCAGAGCGATTGTCTCTCTTGCTTGGAAACTACTTGTCTAATATTTGGGGGGGTTTCTATATTTTGTGGCATTCAAGAACTTGGTGGGGGGGTAGTATGGAAGTCAGACAATTAACTCTTTGCTCTTTAATTAGGTCCTAATTAATGTACACTGGAAATAAAACTATACTCATAGTGTTTGAGATTCCACTGGGTTTGCTCTTAAACACATTTATTAGTCAAGCTATTGACTTCATTTTAGAATATGGTCTTTACATTCTGTGGTGTGATTCAAAATAAAGGTTCCCGGAGGATTTTTGTTTAATTAAACTTAGTATCAGAATTTGGGTTTTATTTCTTTTGAATTGTGTTGACTTAAAAAAAATAATCTGAGTTTGGATCTGCAAGAACTCTTGAACAAGTGATTCTACAGCTGTATTTAGTTGTAATACCGTGTGACCAGTGCCTCTCTGTCTCACAAGGCAGCAGTTGCTGTTTGTTCCATCAGGTCTTGCTTTTTTCTGACACCAGCCCATGTATGTGGTTTTACTTCATGTTTCAAACTATTTCAACCTGGTGGGACCCTGGGAAGAGTTGCATTGAGCTCTTTCCTTTTATTGTTTCTGTAACTTACTACTTTTTTTCCTCACTATAACTTTTTCAAAATTAATTTTTAAAGTAGTTTTTATGTAGCTTCTTTAGTTATAAAAATATGTTTATGAATATTGGGAAATAAAATATGTTCTCTTTCCCTTTCTATTGTCAAGCTATTTCTGTAATAAGATGTCCATATTCTTTATAGTTTCAGTGTTGGTAAAGCTTCCAGTTAGGTAATGAAATATGTTTCAGATCTGTTTTATTAACTGCTCTGGCTGCGGTAAATGCACATCAAAGTCATCTGTTCCATTTCTGGTTTACGTTGTTGTATTCCTGTTGTAGTGAAACGTGAGCTTTGAAAGGCACAGCAGTGGAAAAATCCTGCTCAAAAACTCTCTTAATCATAGATTTAAGTATGGCTATGTGCACACTGGCAGCCTTCTGTTTTAGGCAAGTGCATGTTACTGTCAGCTAAAAGAGAAATTCACATAAAATAGTGCTAAGCTGTAAAAAACAATGTGAAAGCTGTGTAGCAGTATTCTGACCTTGTAATGACTTACAGGCTGAAGAGCAGAACTGAGTATGGAAAAAAAAGATAAATTTCAGCTCCATGAGAGGGGCTTTTGAAATTTTATTTTTATTTATTTTTTCCCTTTCCTCTCTGGGCTGTATCAGTTCAATACTGTTTGTAGTTTTGCCCATACAAACGGACCAGAAAACCCATGTGGGAGACAGAGTGGGGACTGACACTGCAGAGGACTTTCAGTAGGGAAATACTTGGATACAGAGACAGTCAGCTCTTCTTCAAAGAGCTTTAGAGAACTGCTCTGTGTGGTGCAGGGAGTACAAAAATGAAGGATCAAAGTGAGCCTTCTGTGCAAAGGGAGCTGGAGAGCTTGAGGTGTGCGAAGCAGGGCCGGAGAGCTAGGAAATGGGATAAATGAGCACAGCAAGGGAGCATGAAGGCCAATACTTGGGAAGGGAGGGAGAAAGGAGAGAACGTCATAAATACATGAGGCACTAACAATGTCCAGGGAATGGTAGGAGATGAGGAAATGGCTGAGAAACAACTAAGAACATGGAAAATGCCTTTGTTGTTTCAGCAGCCAGAAATTCAAAAGAGAGGATGTGTTACTTGGGATCCTCATCCCAAAGCTCTAACCTGCAGGAATGTTCCAGCTTCCGAGGAGCTTTCACAAGGGGTGGGGAGGACCAGTGTGGCTGGGTGAGCTGCTCAGGGTGACTGTGCTGAGCGACAGGAAGGCAGCTCCAGCTGAGATTCATCTCTCTTTGGTCTTGTGTTGTCATTCTTCTCTGTTGTCCCCCTCATCCCTCCTATCCCCATCCCCCAACTCTGAAATACTGGTTATTTTCATGTATATGCACCTGATGCAGATTTTTAGGAGACTGCAGAGACTGGTGCCCAGTTCATGTAATTCCCTTTTCTATTTAGCTACTTTAAATAGACAACCCAGTAGACAACCTAGATAGTTTCATTGCCATTATTTTCACCCCATATGTGTTATTTCCAGCATGTTAAAAGCAAATACTGCTTATCATGTGTCTTTTCTTCTCCCTTGTGTAAGCCAAGTATATTCACTGTACAATAAGGACAAATTTTAGCAGCTGTGACATGAACTATTGATATTTCTAATCTCTGAGTCTGTTTCCAGTCCACAAAATATTCTTAAGTTGTACCCATAGCTGCTGTACTGACTCCTTTAAAAGTGTTCTTTCAGTTACTTTTTAAACTGCAAACATGTATTCTGGCAGTCCTGCAGATGTTATTTTTATTATTCAATTTTATTATTAGTGGTCAGTGTTATTCTTAGTATTCAGTGCTATTCTTAATCTTCAGTTTTAGTTTTAATATTTTAAAGAGAGTAGATGCTTCTCTATTAGGTTTAGTCTTTTCCTTATTCTTAAATTTGTCTGGCAGTGTTACGGTATTTATTCAACTAGTTTGATTAGAAATGAGACTTGTTTTCTGCAAACGAGGTATTTGGCTTCAGGAATCACAGGCACTTGATTTTAAAAAGCTGATGTATGCATCTGTTGGTTTCTGCCCTTAATAGTCGCAGTACAAAAAGTGAGATCCGTTGAGGGTTTTTGTGGTTAAAACTGCCTTAGATAAAAAAAATAGGGTCTTTATTTTGCTTTTAACTCTCCCAACCAAAACTTAGGATCAGAGTTAACTTGGAGTTTTTGCTATTGGGGTATGGTTTCCCATCTGCTGAAACACTCCTGTGTCTAAGCTGACTTGAGCTACCTGACCTCAGCCAGCTCCATGTCTGTGGCATTAAGGGAGCAGTAGCAGTGTTGTTTGTTTGTGGATTCCTCTGGAGAGAATTGTTGCAGAAAGCTGAGAGTTGTTGCTGTGACCTTTTCTGGCTGGGAAGCCTGCCCGATGGAAGGTGCCTGTAATTTGCCATTTGTACCGTGGACAGCTGCTGTCTGAGTGCTGTTTGCTTGCAGAGTCCAGTCACTGTTGTGTGACATTCTTGGGTTTGGGATTTATACCCCAAGCGCAAATGTACTGCAAAGCCCAGAGTTCCCAGCCTCTGATGGATCTTGCCAAGGCTCTGCGTTACTGCCAGTTTCTTGGGCAGGGGTTTGCAATGTCTCACAATGATGTGAGTCTAAGCAAGGAGTTAAGAAGTGAATCTGGTAGGTAAAGGCTGAAATGGCAGCTGAGCTCCACAATTGAAGTGTCCGAAATCAAAATTACGGTTTATTTTTCTCGCCAAACACAGCTGAAAGCAAAATCTGAAACAGTTTAATGAAAAATTTCAAGTCACTGCACTTGGCAGGTAGTGGCCTTGTCAACAGCACTAGCAAGGATATGGAAAATGCTTGGGTTCTGGTTTTGGCAGACAAAGAGTAACCACATAAAAATATTTGAAGTGTAATGTATTGTAAAAATGAGGAGTCTGTGTTTATTACTGGCTATGTGTTCTTAAAATCTATGTGTGTTTTGCTTTGGTTTGCTGTCTTTGTTGGTTTTCCTGGTCTATGCAACTGTTTATTGTGGAACAAATTCACCTCTGAAATTGGAACTGGGAGCCAAGATGGAACTGAGGAACTGACACTGAAGAATTAGTAAAGTTTTGTTTTGAAATTTGGTATCTCGTCTTTTCTTTCTTATTTCTTTTTTTCTCTCAAAACAGAAGACCAATGGGGTAATAATATGAACCCTTTTTCAGCTCTACAGCTTCTGATTAAAATTCTAGAAAATAGAATAGAATAGAGGCATTTGTTATTACAAGTGTAGTCTGGTAACTCATAAATTAACTGATGCTCTCACATTAAGGCAGGGTCATTACAACTCTGGCCCATTTAGATATGCTTCAGCTTTCATCTGCATGTCAAGACAACTTAGTGGTGGTATTTCAGTTAGTTTCTCCTCTGTGTGTGTTTATTGCATTTCCTTGTTTTGCATTTTTTGGGTAGTCTTAGTTTCATTCCAAGAAATATATTTTCTGTGCTTTTTTTTTTTTTAAGATAAGCCAGACTCTTTAAAGTTGTCAAGGTGGCAATGTAAGGGCAGGGATTAGTGAAGAAAATTATGCATAATCCAGTCCTTCAATCTTGAGTACTTTGTTTTCCCAGTGGTTTGTACTACCCTCATCATAACTGTGCTGTGTCTTTTGCTGATGTCTTTCAATGTCAGTTTTTAAGTTAAAATGATGAGAGACGGTCACACCTATTGTGATGCTTTTTCTGTGATTCATGCTGAGTGGCTGATAGGAGAAGCAGCAGCTTCAAGAAGAGTGCAAAACCTTCAGGTCAGTTCCTGAAGGCTTAGCCAAGCATTTACTTAGCCAGAGAGCTCTTCTGGGCTATGTAAATCAGGGAAAAAAGATCCCAGTGAGGTTGTTGCCTTCTGCTGAGAGACATCCTTTCATGAACCTATAGTCTTTGTGCATAGCTACTTAAAAATAATGATAAAAAAGTCCTAATCCTGGAGTCCCTAAAGTCTCCTGAAGGTGTGCGGTGTATGTTTTGTGTCTTTCAGTGCATTTAATCCCAGTAAACCCTGTCAGGGAGGATGGGTTGAACCCTAAGAGCCGGAAGAGAATAATGCCTGATTTGCTGACGGAGCCTCCTGCCATAGACCCCGTGTATGAAGCTCATGTTTACTGCAATATTCCCAGCATTGCTGAGCGCAGCATGGAAGGTAGGCTTGGGGAGGGCACTCCTCAGGGTAGCTGCTCGTTTCTTTGTGCTGTTATTAGAAATGATACCTCTGTGCATTGTCAGTTCGTTGCTGCTTGCAGAAGGTGGAGCAAATGCCAGCTGGTCACTGAAGTTAAGTCGTTCAAAACATGCTGCTGCTCTTTCCTTCCCTTTGTATCCTCTTTGTTGTCTTGATTTTTGGAAATTGTTCTGAGTCCAGCCAATAGTCAGCTATAGGTCTAAAACTGAAAGGGTTGGGAGAGGTATAGATATTTAATATTTGAATTGTAATTCTTGTTACACATCACCTGCATTTCAAACAGTTGACTTGGAATTCTGGAAGAAAAACCCCACAGAAGTAATCAATTTTGGAATTCCAAGCCATTAGACACGGTCAGCTAGAAGGCATATTTGCATTCTTTACTTCACAGCAGCTGCAGCAAGTTTGAATGAAGTCCTTCATTAGCATATCCAAATAATGGTTATCAAATAAATCACAAACTAGTATATCAGAAAGATCCAGATTAGACATGCTGCAAAATCCATCATTATGATGGGGACCAGAAGAGAGGCATTATAAAAGTGGAATAGCCTCATTGTGTTGACAGAGTTCAGTGCTTGAGTAATGTTTTGTGTAGTTGGTGGGTTTCAGATGTATTGTGGGGAGGGCTAAGAACCTTAGTCTTGTATAACTTGTCTTGCAATTTGAAATGAAATCTTTCTTGGGTTGGTAAGTTGTAATTTTCTGGGGGTGTTTTCTTTCATTGCAATACCAAAGCTATCAAGCTAATGACACCTGTTGTTTTTTTTTTTTTTTAGTTAAAGAAAGTGGATGCAGGTAACATTTTTTTTTCTCTCTCTTTTTTGTTTTATTTTGTTTTCCCTTTCTTCTCTTTAGGTCATGCCCCTCATTATTTTAAGCTGGTGTCGGTTCAAGTGCTGATTCGACACGGCGATAGGTATCCTCTGTATGCCATTCCCAAGACAAAGAGACCTGACATCGACTGTATGTTGGTGCCCAGCAGGTAAAATTCTTGGAGTTTGGCTTTACTAAGTTCCTTTTTTGCTTAAGAATCATTTTTTTCTTCTTCAGGAAACTATTTGAGCAGGCTGAAGTGCATTGTGACTTCTGACTGTTGTACTGCCATGGTTTAAAAAACCAACCCTCGTTTCAGTGGTGCCCAGTATTTTCTTTGAAAGAAGAACTATTACATATTACCAGTTCAGACCAGAGTAAATTCTTCAAATTTCTTTAAAAAGCATAAGCTATTTAGTTGGCTATTTAGGTAGCCATTGCTCTTAGGTAAGTTTCTACATTTTGAAAATGTAAGTGCATTTTTTGAGGTGATCTCTTCCATTTCAGCTCAGCACGCTTCCCTTCATCTGAATACAAAGAGCTCTCAGGCAGTTCAGCTCTACCATAAGAAAATTGATATTTGTATTTTATATTATTTTTTCTTTTACTCTTCAGAAATGTAGGCTATCAGAGTTTTCCCTTAATGATTCGTGTCAAAATTCAAGAAAAAATGGGAGTTGTACATTTAACTATTAAAATACAAGATAACAGAAAGTGCTAGTGTTTGCTACTTGACAACTACCCCTTTCCTGTAGTTGCCTCTCTCTGTTTAGATCTGTCACAAGTTGTGTCTAACTGCCACTAAAACATCATTTTCCTTTCTGTTTCAGTATAGTGCTTTTGTCTAACATCATGTCTTTGTAGGTTGCTGAAAATTGTTTTCACACCTGAATCACTGTGAGCTGCAAATATAATCTGAATTGCTTCTTTGTGGCAGAACCTTCATTTTTTGTTTAGATTCTAGTCACTGATACAGATGAATTGTAGCGAACAGCCATAGAAAAAAACAGTGATGATGTAATTTTCCAACCTTTGCCATGGCTTGTTTGATTACATGTAAGTACTTTTAAGTAGGATGATGATGATGATTTTTTCAATAGAGGACTTACAGTGAACCTACTGAGTACTTAAAAGAGAAATACCAAGATATGTTAGCAAAACCTCTGGGCAAATCTACCCCTTCATGCTGCTGTCCCCTTGGCAGTGTCAGGTGTGGAGATTTTGATGGCTGAGGGCAGTGTGTTGTGTTCCTGCATACAATACTCAGGAAAAGAGATGCAGTAGGTACACAAAGCAGTGTAGATGGACCATAAATACTTTTCTCCAGAATGGCATGGAATCTCCTCTGTCTTTAATTCCACACCCGAAAAGCAAGAGTGTTATTTCTTTATTCACAAATGGCTTTACTCTGTTGTGCTGGAAGTATTAATGCCACATTAAAAGTACATTCCACCTTAGTGCCTGGGACAATCATGGAGCAGATCTTCATGGAAAGAATTTTTTAGGCAACTGCAAGACAAAGAGATGGCCCAGGACAGCCAGCACAGCTTTACTCAGGGCAAATATGCCTGACCAGTCTGGTGGCCTTCTGTGATGGGGTGACTGAGATGGTGGTCAAGGGAAGACTGCCCAGTGTCATCTGCCTGGAGTTCTGTAAGGCTTTCGGTGTGGTCCCTCATGGCATCCGTAACTCCAGACTGGAGAGATGTGGATTGGAAGGGTGGACTGTTCAGTGGATGAGGGATTGGCTGAATGGATGCAGAGGAGGTCAGTAGCTCTAAGTCCCTGGAGATGAGTGATGAGTGGTGTCCCTCAGGGCTCTGGCTCCAGTGCTCTTCAATACCTTCCTTGCTAACATGGACAGTGGAATTGAGTGCACTCTTAGCAAGTTTGCAGTGACAAGAAATTTGTGTCCAGCTTGAGAAGTGGGTCCATGAAAACCGAAGGGGGTCAAGAAGTTCAAGAGGTTCACCTGGCTCAGGGCAGTCCCAGGCATGGGTACAGACTGGGAGGAATCACTGAGAATAGCCCTGCAGAGGACTTGGGGGGTCTGGTGGATGAAAAACTGGGCACAAGCCAGCGCTGTGCACTGGCGGCCCAAGAGGCTGGACGTCGGCTGCTGCTTTTCTGTGTTCACACCTCCGCTTCCACCAAAATGCCTGTTTTGTCAAGAGGTGTCATCCAGGGGGCTGGTCCAAGATCCTTCAGGAGAAGTTGGATTTCCTTGAGAGGTTCCTAACCCCAGAAGCACTCTGTGCCCACTGCAAACTGAGTGGATTCCTGAAATGAGATGTGCATTCCTGAGACTGCAGAGGGGAGACCAAACTTCAGTTATCTCTGCCATAGAGTGGAGTGGGAGATACTTCCATAAAAAATTAATTTTTCTAAGAAGATGGAAAATGAATAGTTTGCTAATAGCTACGATAACGTTTTTAATGACCTGCCTATAAGGGATGAGATTATTTTCAGCATGAAATACTAAGTAGAGAAATATGATCCAGATTTCTGTTGGAGTTCCTAAAGGCTCTCATCTTCTGATCTTTCTTAATATCTGTCATGCTAGAATGTATGTGAGAAAGCTTTATTGAAAAGATGTTAACTGCAAGTGACAGTGTTAGATGAGTAGCTGTGTTTCTCAATATTAGTGTGCCACATGAGATCTCAATTTTGTATTTGTCAGAAAAGCTTTTATAGCTGTTTCCACTTCAGTTTCAGGCAAGGGGTACAACATGAAGGCCCTGGAGTCAGACAAACTGTCCATAAAAGGCAAGGAAATAGTGTGGCTTTGACACAGAATGACCGAGTGGAGCAGTTGAGAGGGCACAGTCAGGCTCTGAAGAGGCTGGAGGGGGTACCCGTGGCTCTCACTGATTTGTGATCCATTAGAGCATCACTGTGTAAATGACACATCCCTTACCACTCACAGCCACTGAAAGACCTTGGCTCCTCAAGAAGAAAATCTATGTCAAAGAGCATCTCCTCTCCTGATTTAGGGCAGCAGAAAGATTAAAGGAGTTGGCTCTGTACCATTCTGTCCAGATGTATTAAAGCCGACCTTACTGAATAAAGCTAGAATTAAGCCATTGTTTTGAGTGGAACATTCATTACTTCAGCATCAGGAAGTTATTTGCTGTGTTTGGCTGTCAGGCTTATATTCCTTTGTGATGTAAATTCAGTGCTTGATTGTAAATGTATTTGTACGGGGAGTGTGACAGGGTCTGTAATCACTGCCTTTGAACTGAGGGTTTCTTGCTGCTGTGCAGTTGAGTTGAGGTGTCTGCTGGAAAGTCTGGCTTGTTTCAGCTTTCTAACATCAGATAAGCAAGCTGCTCATATGCAGGCTGCTCTTTATTTGACTTGGCATTCAGCTGATGGAATTCATTAATTAAGCAGATTATGCCACAGCCCCATGGACTTCTAATGGATATGCAAAATAGCCTTGAGGTCACACGTGGGTTTTGTGAATTATGGATTGTGACATATAAGTGTGGAATGAATATAAGCAAATGGATTAAATGCTTTGGAGATTTCTTCCATCTAAAACTTCAATTAATATTATTGTTATAATTTTTATTGTTCTGGATGCAAATTTCCAAAGGGAACCAAATAATGCATACTTTTTTCCTCAAGAAAATTAGTTGAATGATGATACGAAAATCTGTTCATTGTAGTGTTTGCTTATGGGGGAAATAAATTAATCCCTCACATTTTTTTCTTTATGTAGCTCAGATTTATAGTGTCAAAAGTAAAAAAAAATATGCAGCATTTTTTAACTGAGTTTGTATGTGAGAGAGAAGAAACGCTTTTTGGAAGATGCTAAAATGATTTCAGAGGACTGCTATAATTTGATAGTAAGCTGGGTTAATTAGCATATACTTGAAGACATTTTGAAAAGTGTTGATGTTAAACATAAGAAGCTTAGTAACAAATAGTGAAATTTTAGCTTCAATATGCACATGTTTTTGAAACTGCCACAAAAATGAGCTGGGAGATGAGACAAGTATCATACTGTGAGCTAAAGGGCGTGTGGATTTGACTTCAGTGAGGTCAAAGTAGGATCCAGACCAGAAGCAGGTGAAGAAAGGTCTCCTGAGGCCTCTGCTGACTTCAGAGAGTCAGGCAGCGGTGACGTAGATGGAATTACAGAGCCATGGGTGGTTTGGGCTGGAAGGGACCTCACAGATCCTCTCATCCCAAGCCTCTGCCAGGGGAGCGCTGTGGAGTTTGTTATAAAAATGTACAAGCTGCCAGACCTTTATGCATAAATAATCCCCAGCAGTACTGCTACTGCCCTAGGATCTCTTGTAGACTACGCTGGTGTTGTTGGGTTTAGCGGCTCTTTCCATTCATTTGTTTTCGGAAAAGCACACAGTGTAGTCCTTTGATCTCACACTGTTTTTTGCCTACTTGAACTTCACAGAAAACACATGTTATTTTTGCTTGAAGTTCTAAAATGTTTTTTCACATTTTAAGTAAAGAGAAAGGGCCTCACTCTTGGTATAGTTTGCAGGCAGAGTCTTGTGTTGTATGATTACAGAAAAGTCAGGTTTTGTGTCTGAAGCCTGATGGGGTCACGTTTACTCACTGAGTGATGCTCTGAGGGCTCCTCAACTCCCTGTAAGAAGCCAGCTCCTCTCAGCTTTTGCCATTCATTTTTGTATCAACTCCTCAAGGAAAAAAAATTTATTAGAAGGACGCCAGCTCTGTTCCTGGCAGAAGTACATAATATAGTTTAAATGGTTGTGCAATATTTCTTTCCATGTACACTGGTTACAGTGTAGCAGTAAAAGGTGATAGTAAAGCATTTTAAGACCTTTTTAATAAGATATTTAAATGTTGATTAAAGATTTAAATTAGGGTCCATTTTAATGCCAGTGCATTAAATGAAAACCAGAGTATTCAATCTGGGATCTCTTTATGCCAGTGTTTAGGTTGTAAATACAAAAAGATCAGCTGAATTAATTATTTGAGGGAAAAGAAGCATCCTCCGTTTTGTTACAGATAAAATTTATTCTATTGTACACAAATAAAACCATTAAAAGGCAAATTAACAGATTTTAAATACAGGAACCAAATGTTAAAATTGGGAAGTGTGGCTATTGTTAGTGGATTTAAATGAAAAGCTATTCTATTTTCTGACAAAATATTTTTATGTTCCTGCCTTTTGCAGATGTGGTAGCTTGCCATTGTAAGGCCAGGAAAATTATAGACTATCTCTTTAGTCTATTTTTATTTTCTGATTACTCTTATGGAAATAAAATTTAAGGATAATTCAGTCTTTTCAACTGTACAACTGAGCAATTTCCTTTGCTTCCTGCTCCAACAGCCCCAGCAGCCTCAGCCGTGTTGCCTGGATACTCCATCTCCTGCAGCATCTGTAAATTGGCCAATTCAACAGGAGGATTCATATTCTAAATAAAAGCCAAGTCTTGGGGAGGGAGGGGGAATGCTTTGTCAGCTGGGAGCCTGAGTGCTGCTGCAAATCTTGCTGCTGAGAAAAATAGGTGTTTGTTTGCCCAGTTGTACAGGGATATCTATTTGAGAAGAAGTGAGCTTTGAATTTCTGTTCAGAAAGATGTCCAGCAGTCATATTTCATAATGCACTTGCATCTCCATGTCTAATATTATTAATGTACTGTATTAATACACTGGAATATAAAATCATCAATTATTATCCCTTTTGTAATTTTATCTTGAAAGTTAATTTATTTTGCCTGCCATTTTTGCAGAAAAATCCTTTGCAAAGTACAGATAAATACTTTTCTTTCTTCTTTCCTTTCTTTCTTCCCAGAAGTGATGGCTGGCAGTTTTATCAGCACGAATTTGATTCCATTAGAATTCTTTCAGTCTTTTGTTAGCAAAGCAGCAAAAGAAGCAGAATGGAAAATACAATTCTGTTAGTTTTTATTCATGTGTATTTGCAGAACTTGTTAATTAAGTGAACAGAGTGTAAGGAAAATTTTGATTGTCAGTTTATTCATGTGTAGAGTTTTAGAAAGTTCAAAACTTAGAAAATCGGTGGTTCAACCTGCTACCTCTGTAATAAGCTTAAAAAGCTATTTGCTAATGGGTGTAATTTAATTTTCTCAACTTAATTATTCTGTTTTTAGATGTCACTGCTGGGCTGTGAAAATAGTGCAATGTACAAAATGTTCTGTTGGAAATTTTCATCTGGAGCTGGAGGAAGCTTCTAATGTGTGATTGTACAACAGGAGGTCTCCCCTGCTTGAGAAACATAAACCAGGCTTTCTTCCTTTCTCTGCTTTGCAAATACTAATCTTCAGTTGCCATGTTAAAATTACAATATACAGAAAAAGCTGTGGATTTAGAATATCACAAATTGGCTGGTTTTCCTTTAATTTGAATTTAAAATGAAAAAATTAATCTGATTTTTAATCTCATTATGCTTTTTTTTCGCATTTTGAATTTTTTTCCTTACTGGCAGTTGGGGCATAATTGTAACATTTTCCTGCCAGGATTTTTTTTTTCCTGAGAAGAAAGTAAATACTGGAAAATTCAAGTTTTATAAAATGATATGAATTGCCTTTCTATTGACAGATATTGATTCTTATGAGCCCTCCTGTATATGCAGGCTGTGGGCAGAGCTCTGCAAGAGCTCATCTCATGTAGGAGAGTTTCTCAGTTGGCTCTTCTAAGTAAGCATGGATGTGTTGGTCCCAGGAAACTTCGATTCCAGACTCTCACTCCTGCTTTACTGGTGTTATTGCTCCCTCTGGTGCATCCTGCAACTCAGGTTTCTTTTGAAGACCTGATGTTTTTATATCAAAAATAGTTTATCATTCTAATAAATGTAAATATGAGCAGTAAACAAATCCTAGAGTTCTGTAAGAAATCCCTGACAAAATTTATTTTATGTTTTTTTTTTTTAAGCAACATGAAAATATATTAACTGTATTCAAGCTGAGCATCCTATTAAGACAAGAACCATCTGGAGCAGAGTTGAGTTGCCAAGCAGTTTCTGATTTAGTTCTGCACAAAATTAGAGAGGTGACTGTGTAACCTTTGATAATTGCTGATATTTAACAAAGAAGTCCCCACTCATGTAATGCATTTCTGCTGTAGGAACATGATCACAGATTTATTTTTTAAAGGTTTAGGTTACCTTTAGGTTACATGGTGGGATTTTTTGTACCTGTAGCTTTCTGCACAGCAGTACCACAGTGAGCTGAGTCCGTGGTGTGTTTGAAATTTTCAGTGCAGAGTGGGAGAGCTAAGCATCCTTTCACTGACTTGAACTCTGTTTCAGTGAGTTAACTTGGATATTTTAGTGAATATCTCTTCCAGCTGCATTCATTGCCTGCTTGGTGGGGGTATCTTGCTTGTGTATGTGTCCAGCAGTGTTGGCCTCTTTCTTCCTCGGTAAAAGTGCAGTACCCCAAACAATGATTCCAGTTTTAAAGGGGCCACTGGGTTCTGCTTTTCATTCCCCTGTGAGACTACACGTGCTATTTTATTTGAGGCTGAAGGAAGTAGAAATAGAAGCTGAGATTTTAGTCAGCATTGTACATTACAAAATCTGAGAATTCCTTCAAGATCATCTACTGAAAGTACTGTATATGAACCCCTTTAGATTGTTACTGCCTTTGGCTGTGCTGTTAAAGAGGTAATCCTTGAAGAGGTACTTCAGAAACTGGAGAGAGGTTTGGAGGTTTTTTCAAGGATTTTTTTAATCTATTTTCTTTTTAATTTTAATTCATAACAGTGTTAGTGACTGAATTCAAAGCAACCCCCAGAAATTGTTCTAAATTACTAAGTGAAAGGTATCATAATTTTAACATGACAAGACATCTGTTTCCCTATAGTTCTTCGGTAGATAGTAAGTAGTTAGATTTCTTTATCATACTTGCAAAAGTCCTGAGTAAGAGCAGATGTTGTCTCAGTGGGAAATAACCTCACTTTAGGAAATTTCTGAGCTGACATACTTGGAATACTTGACTGTCTCGAGCTGCTTTCCCATGCGCTTTTGGAAATTTTCACATTTTGATTTTCTGTCTCTCTAGGAAACCTTCTCATCCTCAACTTGAAGCCTTCATTAAACATATGTCCAAAGGGTCTGCAGCCCAAATGGATGGTTCTCTGAGCAGCCTGCCTCACTTCCCCAGTCATTCCCTGTGTGAAATGGGAGAGCTTACACAGACAGGCGAGTTCCCCTAGCAGCTCTGTCTTGTCCTCTGCTCGGTTAAACACAGTCTGCTTGAAAAGGAATCTTCTGATTCTCTTTATATTGACATAGATGCTTTTTGATGGAAGCTTACCATGTTGGTCGTGTCCTAGGCTATGCTGGGATATGGATAGAATACTAGACTCCCAACTGTAAGAGTGGCAACAGTTGTAGAAACCGTGCTTTGTCCTGTAGCTTGACAATCCTGTTACACACTGGTCAATTTTAGCATCTCTTTTAACTTCGTTTGTAGCAAGTCAGAGCACCTTTCTTTCATGTTGCTTCCTACCTCAGGATTCCTCTGTTACCCTTGTGACAAACAGCACTGTTCAGTCTCTCCTGAGGAAGATCTGGGGCTGTTACTGACAGGGTTGTGATTCAGAGGGACCCTGTGTCCCCTACAAGAGGTGCTGGTGTAGCAGACAAACCTGACGTTTGTGTTGTGGAAATGCTTTACACATCTGGTGCCTGCCAAATCCCTTTGTGTGCTGGGATCCCTTGGGAAGGAATCCTTGGCCACTGTCAGGTCCTGCAAGGTGATAGCTGGAGAAAGCAAGGCAGGACACTGCTGAGATTGCACACAACACACGGATTGTGTCACTGAGCTGGCATCTGTGGATTGTAACAAGGTATATAGAGGTATTTTAGTCCATAAAGGATTCACGCCTATTGCTTTGCTGCTGTGCAAGAGATGTGGATTCTGGAGTAGAGGTTTTGGCATGTGAGAAGGATACACTCTCCAGCTGGATAAAGGCAGAGCTTTAGCATAAATTATCAAGCAATTTAAATACTCCCTGAAGGAAGCTGGAGAAGGAATCTTGATGCAATTGCTACACCTCACGATTGTTTTGTGAGTTTACACACTAATTTACGTTGTGTATATTTGTGTCCTGACTGCTGGTGGTTTTATTGGCTGCCATAAATTTTCAGGGCCACAGCATTCTCTGCCTGCCTGAAAACCTGACTGAGCTGTGGTCTTCAAAAACACCGTACTTTTATAGTCATGTTAGACCCATTCAGTCTGTGTCTTAGTCCAAAGAATTAATATTAAACCACCGAGGTTTTAAACAAATTTTATGGAACCAACTTCTTTTCTCTATTTCAGGTTAGTTCCTAGAATCTGAGAGATGCTGAAGAATAGCAAGTTTCTCATGTTTCAGACAGTTTTCTTAATAGTCATCATAAGTGAAGATCAGCTTTGTATGTTTATAACCTTTTAATAAATTGTTCATTTATCAGTAAGGCTACTAGCTGCAATTTTTTTTTTTTTTTTGCAAAACTGCGAAGATTCTAATCGTGTTGTAATTTCTGTCAAAATTCAGGGGTTGTACAACATTTGCGAAACGGACAGCTGCTGCGAGAAATTTACATCAACAAACACAAACTGCTCCCTGGCGACTGGACAGCCAAGCAGCTCTACTTGGAGACCACGGGGAAAAGCCGAACCCTGCAGAGTGCATTGGCGCTGCTCTACACCTTTCTGCCAGATTTTGACTGGAAGAAAATTAACATGAGGCACCAGTGGAGCACCATTTTCTGCTCGGGAAGCTGCGACTGTCCCATGAGAAACCACTACTTAGAAGAGGAGCAGCGCAGGCAGTACAGCTTACGGGTGAAAAACAACAATTTGGAGAAAATATATGTGGATATGGCAAAGATTGTGGGCATTCCCACCAGGCAGCTGAGAGCTTCTAATCCAATAGATTCTCTCTTGTGCTATTTCTGTCATAATGTCTCATTTCCATGTACCAAAGCTGGCTGCATTGGTATGGAACACTTCAAAGTAATCAAGAGACACCAGTTGGAGGATGAGAGAGAAAGGCAGGAAAAGAAACTTTATTTCTTGTATGCACTATTGGCTACTCATCCTCTCCTCAACCAGACTGTCAATCGGCTGCAGCGTATTGCAGAGGGCAAGAAGGAAGAAGTGTTTGTTCTCTACTCTGCACATGATGTCACCTTGTCACCTGTTCTTAGTGCCTTGGGCATTACAGAGGCCAGATTTCCCAGGTTTGCTGCCAGATTAGTTTTTGAGCTGTGGCAGGATGGGAAGAGGCCCAAAGAACACTTTATCCGCATCCTGTACAATGGTGCTGATGTCACGTTCCAGACCTCGTTTTGCAAGGATCATTATAAACGTTCCAGCAAGCCAATGTGCCCACTAGAAAAATTTGTCAACTTTGTCAAGAGGGATATGTTCTTAATTTTTAACAGTACAAACTACTACGATGCATGTCATAGGAAAGCACTGTAGAGAAAGGAGGAGGAAAGGAGGCAGTGTTAACTTAAGTCAGTGATCTGTTTTCTGGCAGAGGCACAGTTCAGTTTTCTTACTTGTATTTCTGTGTGTAAGTACAGAAGGGTAATGCTTGAAACATTCTTCAAATAGTTTTATTTTCATTCAGGCTGCAGATGGCCTTCAGTAGAAGAACAAATGCCAAGGGTTATGTGTATGTGTAGGCTCACAAATGCTGTTAACTGTTGTAATAAACCATGTGGGTGAATGTAACCTGGCCCTTGCCTGACAGAGTGAGGGAGCACAGACTTTGTGTTTCTCTGTTCCAGAGCAATACCTGGATAACGTAAGTTTAAAGCCAAAACTACTATTTTTTTCCACCACCATCTTACAATCATTTTAAGCAGTTCATGTCAGGGTCATGATGAATTCCAGGTGTCTGCATTAAGGCATTTGTTAGGAATTTTTGAATTTCTTTACTCAGAGGAAGCCTTCTAATATTATGGGGCAGGTCCTTAAAGCAAAGTGCATGTATGTGTGTGTGAATACTTCCCTGAGCATGTACAAATGAGCGTGTGCCTTTTGCACCTCACAGACCTAGAAACCCTTGGCTATTGTTGCCAGTGCCAGAGAAGGAAAAGTACTGGAAAAGGGATACAAAACTCTACTCTTTGATCGCACTTTCAGCACTTTGAATAGTTCAAACACAATCTAGAAACATGTAAAGGCCTTGTGATGTTAAAATAGATAGCAAACACTAACAGTACCACTAAACCTGAGTGGGAAATTAGGGCTAGAAATCAGTTTTATGGCGAAGTGTTGGGCTCTTTCCCATTGTGAACACGTTCAAGCTGTTGTGCTATGGAACAAATCAGTATTTTAGGAATTTGCTATGGTGACTGCTTGAGACAGCTTGACTAAATACTGAGAAAACTTTGTAGTTGAGTTAGTATTTTTATGGACTAGGAAGCTCTTATTTTGTAAGACCAGACTTGTACATATTGTACTGTGTATATTTATAGCACAGTAGATCTTTCTTACTTGTTTGGTTTGTAAAGACTTGTGTAGGTCACTTTTTAGACATTTTTTCCCTTGATAAGGATGTTTAGACTTAAGAATAAACTGTCTGTTATGGGTAATTTGAACAATGAGTAGATACGAAAACTTCAGACTGCTTTAATCTCTGTAGGAGTAGTAAATTGAGAACCAATTTTAATAGAAGTCCTAGAAATTTTATAATGATGGAGGTTTTTTAACCTCTAGAAATAAATTAGTCTGTGAGTTGTGATTCAATGGTGCTAGTTTGTCAAAGAAAACATAACTCAGCGTAAGTTCTCTGACTCTTGGCATTCTACCCTCTCTGTTTTCAATGCTGCATTTGAACATGTTTCTTTAAATAAAATTCTGGGGTCCCTTTGTGTATTTGTGTGTTATGTTTGTTGTGACTTCCTTAGCTGTTTGCAGGAACAAGGTGGACATTGTTAAGCTGCTTGTTGCATTTCTGACTTCTGCACTTACCCTGTCGTGGGCCTCAGTCTGGGCTGGAGCAAGTAAACATTTCATGACTACCAAACTAGAAATCCTGATAGAATATTTGGGCTTTTGTACCACATTGGAGTGGTAACCTAAGAGTCTGGATCTGCTTGTTCATCATCCCTGCTTGTGTGCTGGAGGACAAACAGGAAGAAGACTGTAGAAATTAGGTGAAGGAGACCCAATATAGACCCCATGACTTTTCCTTTATGTTGAGATGGAACCTCCCGTGTTTGTCCCCCCACTGCCTCTTCTCCTGTCACTGGGCAACTGTAAAGATCACTCTTATAGCTCCCCTCGGGTATTTATTCCCATTGATGAGATTTCCTTGAGCCTTCTCTGACCCAGCTCTACCCTCGTGTCAGGTGCTCCAGACCTGCGATCATCTTGCTGTCCTGGGGTCTGTCCAGTAGCTCCATCCCCCTTGTCCTGGTGTGATAAAGAGCACTGACAGCTGTTTCAGCCAAAGCGGCCTCCACTGTAGTCAGGGCAGTGACAAGAAACCTGGATTGGGGAATTAAAGGAAATCTGGAACTGAATTTCAGTTACAGCTTCAGGTTGTCAGTACCTGCTCACCTGTATGTTTGAGGGTCACTGGGTGGTCAGAACCAAATCTTTAATGTAAAAAAAAAAAACAAACAAACAAAAAACTAAAAAGGAAAGAAGCTAATTATTCTCTGTGTATGTACAGTTCATTAAGGTACATTAATCTCTTGTAAGCTACTCACTTACAAACTTGGTCCATCTCCAGTGCCACCAGAAGTGCTAAAGGAAAGTTGCAGGGCTGAAATCATTCTCACAAACCTTGGGCCTGGCTATGGAGATAAAGTGATAAGCAAACTGCATTATTGAAGTCGATTAATCCATACCTTTTGAAGTTTGACCTAATTTATGATTCAGTTTGTAACTTCAAGTGGATTTATATTTGGATTAAGGTAACAAAGGTAACTACATGAACAATGAAAAGAGGATTTGGTGAGAATTTATTTATTGATAACAAATGAGTGGAATTTATGGAATTGATAAATAGCCTTTCTGTAGGGGTGCACTGATGAATTAGCTGTACTCTGGGAAACACTGACTTGAGCAGTTGCACAGTTTAATCGAGTGGTAGAGCAGGACTAAAAGCTGATGCTTTAAGGAATGCTGCCTGAGCTCTTGCAGTTGAACCCGATGTAGGAGTGGGCTGTTTCGTTTTGTGCTAAACACGGTATTCAGAAACTGATGTTTAAACAGGTGGAGTGCTTGTGCTGCGGATGAAATCTGCCGTGCTCCCTCCCTCACCCAGTCCAGCTCATTTTCCAGCGCGGCGCTGATGTCCCGTCTCTCCCCGCCCGCTCCTCGCTTCTGTTTGTTCCATTTCTGGGCAGGTGTTACGGCTATAGTTCCAAATGCTCCTGGCGCACCGTGAGTGCCAAGGGGCTTGGCTTGACCTGCCGGGTATTATTTGTGCGTTAGAGAGGGAGGGAAGGCTCCAAAGGCGGAATTCCCGGCGCCAGAGGGATCGGGGCCGGAGGCGGAGACGGGGCTGCGGCGCCCTCGGGTGGCGGCTCCCTGCGGTACCGGGAGAGCGGGAACTGCGCCGGGAAAAGAGGCCCTGGAAAAGAGTTAAAACTCTGAAAAGAGTTAAAACCAGGTGTGAAATGCAGATGGGTTTCATCCTGCAGCCCGAGAGAGAGGCCTCCTTCCCCGCGGTTTAAGTGAATAGGTGTCTCTGTGAGATGCTCAAGCCCTTGTGGGGTGAAGAAGGAATAGCGACAGCTGCGATGGTTATTTTGAAGTGAGTCATTCGTGTTGTTGAACACAGGTGTTTTCTGCAGGTATTCTACAGCTTTGCCAGCCTGTGTACTAAAATCAGCCCTACGCTTTTCAGCAGAGTTAGTTTTTGAAATGAGTGAAGCCTATTCTATGGGGAAGTATAAAACAGAGAATTATTTTTTCATGTCAGTTTTCTGGTTTGGTCTTAGTTTGCTTGCCTTGCACTTTTGTTCCTTCCCCCTTTTTCACATGAAAGTAGCTATGTGAGTACTATGACCTTATTCGAGCAGCTGAGAGTTGAACTTTGTAAAGTTCCTTCATACTGAAATCAAACAACATTAAGCTTGTTGTTCCCAAATGTCCTGGAGAGCCATTTTCAAAAGTGATTCAGAATTACACTTAGGCTATTCCTTTAGGATCCCCTGACCAAAATTATCATTATTTTTCTCTTCTGTTGAAAGTAAAAAGGGTGAAAGAAAAATGATGACATTTGAACTTTAAAGCAGTTCAGTTTTCATTCTAAAAACAGTCTTTATGGCAGAGTAAAAAAAGAAAAATCATCTGTTTGCCAGTCTGTCTCAGTTTGAGACAAATTAGGAGGGAATGTCGTGAAATGAACGTGTCCTCTAAAGAAAGGTAGGTTTCATCAGTCTTTTCCCACAGGTTTGAAAGGAATTTCTTGGAGGAAAGTAAAAACCTGTTCATTTAACAAGCAGAGTGCATGCAGGCATGGAGAAAAATGAACAAATAATGTTAGATAATAAACCTTCTTGTTGTGGAGAAAGCTGGCAGATTTTTAGACTCCTGCTCGCTTCTCCCGAGGTCCAGAGCCGGGAGCGACATCTCTGAATCCTCCCTCCCACTGGGCCACGGCGTGGGGCTCCCAGTGATGGTCTGGTTTTCGGAGCGGAGCTGAACAGCGCCAGAAGAAGAAGCCACTGTCCCAGGAAAACTTCCTGCCTCAGCTAACAAACAAGAGCTAGCTAAGAGCAAAGCCACAACTCTACTGGCCGCACAGCAGAGAGAGCCAGGGGAGTCTGTGAGAGCTGAACACAAACTGCACCGAGGAATTTCCCCAGCTTCCCTCAGCTTCCAGCTTCAAGTGACAGGAGCCATGCGTGGGCATAAAACAGATGATGGGGGGTACAGTATCATAACATCACCCCAGGACACAGTCTTCAGGATACCATTGTAGAATGGTCATGGGAGGATGTGGGAGGGGGAAGTTAGAGCAGAAGTTGTCACTGTAGGTCCTTGCAAAACATGATACATAGGATAAAAGGTGAAAAATAGTGAATAAAATATGTGGTTTCTTGCATCCATCTTTCCTGGAGCAGGCACAGAGGCAGCTGTTTGAAGCTGTTCCTAACCAGGAGACTGAGGACCAAGGGCCAGCTACAGCACAGCAGGAATGTCTAAGGGGTGTAGGCAGCAGTGACTGAAGTAACTGGAAGGTTAAAGGGTCCAGGGCCAGCTATTGGACACACTGCCTTACTCCTGGCTGGACCTGTGTAGGCACAGCTGCAGCTACTGGAGAGGCCCAAACAATTTTGTCATCAGAAGCAGAGTGATCTGAGAAAGGATTCTGCAGATTTAGATGATGAGAGGGATGATTGTAATACTGTTTCATCTTTTTAAAAGTCTGTCTGCCCTCAAAAGTGGTAACAGAGATGGAATCAAGCCTGGTTCCTGATGAATCAATATTGATCCACTGGTTGCTAATTTCATTTTCCTTTTTGGACTGATCACATACTTAATGTTCTTCCTTGGCAATGCCAGTTGTAACAGGCTTTTGACTAATACAGTGCCTTTTAAAAAAAACTCCAACAACCAAAACTTTATAAGTAACAGGCTACAGTGCTTTTCTGCTACACTCATACATGCATAACTCAGGCTTATCTTGAAGGGTGATTAATAGCTACTGTCATTTTTAGCTGTCAAGTGGACAACAATAATAGCTTGAGTCCTATCTCATGCACCAGAGACGTGTCCTTTTGCTTAAGCCTCTTCGAAGGGGGATTAAATGATGTCCATGACTATGTAGTAGGACCAGTGTAAGATGACATTTGTCATTAATTAGTGTGCTCTCAGCTGTGTTCCTAACCCTTTAGCTGTGAACCCAGAGTTAAGTAGGTTTAGGGAGAGTTTTACCTGTTAGTATTTAACTGGAGTCTGCAATGTGGTAATTGGGGTTTTGGTAAGAAAGAACACTTCATCTTGTTGAAGAGTGATAAAAATACTTTTGCTTTTAATAGGGAACTGGAAGCAGGCAGTGCTGCTCTGAAGTGGTGTTTATGAGGAAGGCATCCAGCTTAAACAGATAGATAGGAGCTCATTATTGTGAATCTGGGCTGCTTCTGGCAGTGCTTGTTCTGACTGGCATAGAATGGAAGGTAATTGCCACAGCAGGATCCACGTGTCCTGGTATCCATGTGAAACCACTGGATTTGACTGAATCTCACCGTTTCGCAAAGGACTGGCTACTTGCCATCCTTAATTTTTGTAAAGCATTTTGCTGGGACGCAGACCTTCGCTTTGCTTGCTTTTGCCAGGAGGAAAACTTCCTGCAAGTGCTGGAAGCCAGTGGCCGGAGGGAAAACCTGTGTTCTTGATAGCTCCTTGGCAGCTCCTTGGGCTGTAGCTGCTGGAGCCGTGCTGTGCCGCGGCTGCATTGGCTCTGGCCCTGCACCTTCCCCACTGCCCCACTGCCTCCCTGCTGCAGGTTGAATCCCGTGGGTTTGCTCCTGTTCTGTAGCTCTTGCCCTCTTCACTGCTGCCATCCCCCGATCTTTGTGGAGCAACACTGAAAAACAATCCTGTGGCCTTGCGAGTAGCTCGGTCCGTGCACACACAGTTTTAATAGCAGTTCGCTGATCTTGGCTGTCATTGATAGTTTCAATTTTAATTAGGGGTCCCAGTGTTACTTCCTCAACATCAGATGACAGCGCAAATGTTACACCTCGCTTTTTGTCAGGGAAACAGACCCCTTTACCGTCTTCCAGCTCCTTCTTTGGGGGCAAAAAGTTCAATTTTCTACAAGTGGTTGAGATTCTCAATCCTGAAATTCCACCTGTAATGTTCTCTCACCCTGGGCAGTGGGGCTGTGAGGGACACAGGGGGCTGTGAGGGGCTGTGAGGGGCACAGGGAGATGTGAGGGGCTGTGAGGGGCACACGGGGCTGTGAGGGGCACACAGGGATGTTAGGGGGCTGTGTGGGGCTGTGAGGGGGCACACGGGGATGTGAGGGGTACACAGGGATTGAGG
>WBMY01014425.1:344534-376837 GCA_013397315.1 Donacobius atricapilla
GGGCTGTGAGGGGCACACGGGGATGTGAGGGGGCTGTGTGGGGCTGTGAGGGGCACACGGGGCTGCATGTGCCGGCCGGGCAGCGCAGGGCTGAGGATGAGGAGGAGGGTGAAGGATGCCCTGGTGAGGCGGAACAGCTCCGCTGTCGTTGTAGGACACGAAAAAGTGATGAGACTAAATATTTTAGAAGGCAAAGAGCATAGAGAAGGCTTTATTGTCTAATTCTTACTACCTTTTACAAGGTGTTCTGATATAGACTTAACATGATTAGTGGACAGGAACGACACCTCTCCAATCCCATTGGTTAAACCAGAAATAGAACTAGAAAGGCAAAACAGCACTGGGAGAAAGATTGTTTTGAGAAAGGACAGTTGTTTGCCAAGATTGTTTTGAGAAGGAGCTTTCCTGAGATATTTTTCCCTTGGGAAAAGTTAGCAGCAGCTAGCAGGCTAAAATCTCTCAGGCTCAGAAATATCAGGCCCACACTCAGCGATGCCGGAGGTGGGAGCCTCAGGGGACCGGGACCACGTCCTGCCGGCTCCTGCTGCTCGGTTCAGCTGTGGATGGGTGGGATGCAGCACCCAAAGTGGCAACATTTAGCATGTTGCTAAATCATGATGGAGTGAAGCTGGGCCTGAGAGACCTCCAGGCCTCCCTGCCTCTCCTGGGGGAGCATCTCCTGGGGACAGGCCCAGGACGAGCCCCACTGCAGGGACCCACAGGGCTCCCCCAAAACGTGACCAGCAGGAAAACTACGGTCATCCGCACGCTAGTTGGGATGTATGAAAATGGCTTGGAAGAACACATTCCAAAGTCACTGGTGTTTAAGTTGTGGCAGCTAAGGAATCTTGGGCTGAGGCCGAGGCACATGTTCCTCTCCCCGGAGCCTGCAGCCCTGTGTGTATCTGTGTGTGTGTGAGCAGCTCTGAGCAGCAGCAAAGCCTGATGAAATGTCCAAGCCAGGGCTGTCCCTGAAGGCAGGATCTCTCCTTCCAGCAAATCCCCAGAAAGTATTTCCTCCAAATAACTGGAATGCCACCCTAATCAGCCTTTTGCTTCATCCAGAAATTCTGGATGCAGGCTGAGTTCATGCCCTGTGCTAATGTTGTGCCCTAGCTTCAAATGCTTTTTTAATTTCCTGTATTTATGCTCTCATGTATCTGTAGAGGAAGTAAACCAGCACTGGCACAGTGACTTGACAGTCATCAGCTGTTGCACAAATGTTTATTTCCCTACAAATATGGTATAGATTTCATCCACCTTTGGCTGTTGTGAAGATATTTTGGTAGTTCTATGTTGGGCTTGGAACCTGTCTGATCAGAAAACATAAATATTAAAACTATGTGAGTGAGATGAAAAAGTTACAGAATGTCAGATATTAACCGCTGGTAACAGCAGGTGCAGACAACAGTTTGCATGCAAGCTCAAAACTGAAATATGTTATGAAATCCCTTTGAATATTTCTGGATGTGGCACTGAGAATATGAAGCTGGATTGAGGATCCTTCAGCCCAGACTGTTCTATGTGGTTAATTTGTGGCTGGAAAGGTGATAGATTAGTAAATGGTTCATTGTACACACTTCTAGCTCTAAACATACTATGAGCAATTTCCTTACTGCTATGGAATAGGAAATGTAGTATTTGCTTTAGTTTCTTTTTAAAATGGCATTGTTTCATCAGTACAGAATCCAGGTCATGTTTTTACAATCCTGTGTCCTTTTAAATAATGAATATGAATTGAGTATGAAACGTGATTCAGCCTCATTCTCTTAAGCTTTCAATTTTTCACAGAAGCAGTCACAATTCTTTGGCCTCTTGGAGTTCTCAAGCACATTGAAACATATTATTTCACCAGTATGAAATGGTGTTAAAATAACTAGTGCAACCTTTGCAGGTTTCTCTCATTTATATTTGTTAGAAATAACTTTCAGGATAACTCAAAAAACAAGTGCCCTGCAGGCTATACTAATTAAGACAAAATACAACTATTTAGCAGCAACCTTGACAAGGGAGGAAGGGGGATGTTTCTCAGAGCCTGGATGTGGTTGTGTTCCTGAGGGTTGTGTGAGAGACAGCCAGAGCCAAGTGATGGTGCTGTCTGGGGACTGCAGGAGGGAGATCCAAGGGAGGGAAGGATGTGCACTAAGGAAGTGGCGTGGCCTAGAGAACACATGGAGTGATCCTCGCTCTCCCTCAGTGCTGGTAAAGGACCTGCCTCAAGCACCATGCCCTCTTTTGGACATCTAGAACTGTGAGAAATCTCAAAACTGTCGTTGAACAACCTGGAGGGATTTAATCAAATGCAAAAATGATAACAATGAAAAAAAAAAAAAAGGATTTGAATCTCTTCTTCCTCGTGGTTAGGGCTAGAAGTAATTGTAGTTAAAAATACTCAAGTTGGGCATTTAAGAAAGAAATTGTGAGAATAAGCCTAAGAGAATGGTGGGATGAACTGGTGGGAGAGGTGTGAAGTCAGACCTTCAGTGTCTTTAAGAACAGGAGATACAAACACCTCCCTGAGCATTTATTTTGTTTTGTAACTGAGAGATGAAGACGTGACTTCCAAGTCTCTCTCATCCTTTATTTTTCTTTGATTGTATGGAAGTACTTCCCTGATGGCCACTAATTCTGGCATGTATATTGGTAGCCTCCTGGCAAACAGCTCATGGATTTGGGTGTTTGGAAGTTGTGCATTTCTCCCAAGTCCTCCAGCCATGTACAGCGAGCTATCCAAAGCCTTTTCATCCATCAAAAGGAAGCCACAGTCTGGCAAGGCTGAGGTTTCTCTCAGTTCCCACTGGAATGTGCAAATGTAGATTTCATTACTGGCTTCCTGCCAAAAACCTTCTGAGGGGAAAAATCTGTATCATCTTAATCTGTTACCTTCCCTTACTTCCCTTGTACCCATGCCCTCCCCTCACACTTTTCTCTCTTTCTAAAGAAGCTGATATATTTTTCTCTTAAATCAGTGACCACTCAGGCAACTCGAATGTATTGATATGAGTGTGTGGGGGATTCTTTTCCAGACACTGAATTGAGAAGGGCTAATTGCATCTCTGATCTGTTTAGAAATCTTATAAACTTATGATTTTTAACTTCTTGTTTAATCTTGTTGCAAAGTTTGTCTTTTCCAGAATTCAAATGGTACCTATGAGTTCATATGCATTTGTTGTGTGCCTGCATATAAACACAATATCTTGTAGGGGTTTCTCTTAAAGTTTTTTTCACTGTTCCTTATTTACGCCCAGATCTCAGATCTGTCAAGTCAGAATTGGGGTTGAATAGAACACTTTGCCCTGTGTGCACTGTTCTCTTTCCTCAGGTCCTCCTAAATGCGAATTTTCAAAATTTTTATGTGATTTTCTGGCAAGGTTCCCTGTATGGAATGTAGTCTTTTTAATGAGAACACTTCCCTGTGAGAGGAGATTACAGTCCTGTCAAATATTGATCTAAAATTTAGAGCTTGTTACAGCATTTATGAATCCAGTTTCTATCAAAACTTCTGGGATTTGTATAGTTCATCTGGAGAGGTAGGCAAAGACTTTGGTTGTTGCCTCCTTCAGATGTTAGGAACAGAAAATGACTTTGCCAATGGAAGAGAGTGAAGTGTCCTTATCAAACACTCTCAGCAGATGTCTTCTCCATCTCTTCCCAGAAGAGTTTTCTCAGGCTGACAGAATGCCAATATCTGCTGTTACCCTGGTGGGCCAGCTCTGTAAATCACTGATGTATTGGAAGTGTGGGAGAAAAGAGCACAAAGCTTTGGCTCTTTAATCTGGTACTTGACTGAATCTGGTCTACTGGCAGCATCTCAACACAGGAGAGAAGGGTTCTTGTAATCACAGCTGTCACTGGTTTGGGGGGAGGTCTCCCCTCGGTAAATTTTGAACCTGGGTGGATTTCAACATTTGTCAGGAAAGTAGAAGTCAACAAGCTCTATAGATTTTGTGAAGAGATATGACCAGCAGAGGAAAGAGATTCTCTAGTGGAAGCTAAAGACTGTTCTGAAGACACTGAAGTTGATCAGAGGTAAGATAAAAATTCACAGGCACCAGGCTTCTAAAATCCTGAGGCTACTTTTTTCTTTGTTGTTTTCCATCAGTAGACACTTGGCCATAAATGTTGTGCAGGTAAAGCACCATTTCCAGCCTCTGCTTAAACTCCTGTAGAGCTGGCCTGTCAAGAGAGATTTCTCTAAGGAGAGCAGGAAGGTAAGTTCCAAATTTTTTTTTTTGCCATGTCACTCTGCTTTCTTGTCAAGAGAAGAAGCAATTTCAGATGAATCTGCTGGAAATGTTAGCTTGCTATTTGCATTAAGAAATGATACATGCATCTCCCTGGTGAGTGTTATTAGTAATGAGCATGGCCCCTTCACAGATGTGAACCAAACTTTGGAAGGGCTCCCCTGCACCCTCCTTGAAAATCCTGATGTAATGAGCACATTTCCTTTGTGATTTTACTGACCATTCAAATTGAGAGTCGAGTGAAGAAACGTCAATGCAAAATAAGAATGCCTGGAGGAAAACCTTTTTAATAATTTAAGTTTTACAGACTTTCACAAGAAGCAGTGAAAGGAATGTCATCCTTAGGATTCTGATGAAATTCCAGACTCTGTAATTACATTGACTCTGAACTCCACCTGCAGTTTCTATATAAAAAGCTGCGCTGCTTCCAGCTGCAGCCTGCTGTGCAGTGATGCTGCTCAGTGTCAAACAGGTGCCAGAGCTCATCTGAGAGGGAAATGATAATATAATTTATATGATTTATACTTGATTTGTTGCATATTTCAAAGCCCCTTCAAGATTCCTCTGGATAAAATGCACAGCAGAAATGAGATGCTATTTGTAGAGATTTTTATGAACCTGGCTGATTATTAAACTTTTTGGGGCTGCGAAACTGTTAAGCTTACTTGTGGGTTTTGCCAAAACTGAAAACATAAATGCATTTAGATCAGTGTATACATACAACAGTCAGGTTTCCTTAAGCTCAGGACAGCTTTCCTTGTTAAAATAGACCAGCAGAAAGGTCCCATTGACTGGAGCAATTGCTGAGCCCTGTTTGTTGGCCAGGTGTGTATGGGCTCTGAAAGAATGTGCTCCCATTGCACAGTTACCTTCAGTGGAAAGCCTTTCATCCTCTGTTTTGGGAAGAGTCGGTGAAAAAAGAGGTAATTCGCAGCTGGCTGATGCCCAGGGTATGCCATCCTTCACCTGTGTTTTTGTGCACGAGGCATTGCCCAGGGTCTGTCATTCTGCAGGCTGTGGTTAAGGGTTGCTCTGCATGGTGAGTTGCTGAAAGGGTCTTTGGCTTTACCATTTTTCTACAATTTTTAAAGTATTTCTCTTCAGGAATCCAGTCTGTAATTAATTAATGGTGCAGCAGAGTTAAGAGGTTTGCATTGTTTTCTCTTTAAGGAAGTGTTCCCTGTTCTGTAGATTTATGAACTGCACACTACTCCTAACACAGCCATGCAGGACTTCCAACATCTATAACCTGAATTTTGGCTTTATACTGGATATGAAACATTACAGACTGCATTAAATTCTTATGTGTAACTCAGGTTTTCCTGGTTCCCTAGACTGATAATGATTTCCTCTGGTTCTTCTCCATTAATCTGGCTCACTTGATGATCAGAAGGATAATGTAAATTCCTTACTTATGACCATGATCTTTAATGTGTTTGTATTTTCAGTCATGAGAATGCCAGCTCATCAGATCCCACTGCCATAATGCAAGTGTGTGTATAGTGAGATGACCCTTTTACTGAAATGAACTGGACAAAGTGCTTGACTAGACAGTGATAGAAAAAAAGTCTTGTCTCCCTGATCCTCACAAGAACCTCAGCTATTTCCCCAGAGTCCGTTGGATGCCATAAAGCCTTCAGCACAGGAGTGTCTTTGAAATGGTTGTATTTAATTTGCATCTTGCCTCTGATTCTTGAAGGTGTATTCTTATTGTTTATAGACAAAACAACAGATTCTCAGGCTAACCCTTACACCAGGAAATGCTGAGAATTTTCCTTTTATTTATAAATCCCAAACTATAATTGAATGTAGAACTGTTTAAAGTGACTGGAAGGCTGTGGCTGAATTTAATCAGGGTTTTAATGTTTGTTATATACGAATAGAAGTCTCATTCCTTCCTAGAAGTAATTCTTATTCTGCTAATGTTTGTATGAGAAACCATTGTGTGTGTTGGGGTGGGAAGGGAGAGAGTAAATGATTTGAAGAGAACTCCTGATACTGTGAGATGTGACTCAGAAATGACAGCTTGAGCCTGCAGGTGATGATTTAGCGTTAAGTAACTTGAGGGAAGGAATATTTTCCAGTTTGCCTTGGGCACTGTGAACCTTTGTGCTTAATGCATCTTAGAAATTTTCTCTGCAGACCTTCTAAGGCTGTGAGGACTTCCTAGGGGCTTCAGTGTCTTATCCTTGCTGTTCAGTCCTGCCTTGAGGTAAAACAGCGCCTGAATGCTCCTGGAGCTGTGAGGAATAATTTCCCTTTGATCAGGTATAGCCTGAGCCATGAGCTGCTGCTGTTCTTCCACTGATTTTTTTTCTAAATTAGGCTGCAAACTGAGAGAGGTACCTGCAGTTTGATCATTTGTAATTTATTACAAACTTGTCATAGCACAGGAGACCATGGTTAGAAGCTCTCCAAAGGATAGCAATGTTAGCAATGTCAAATGAAGTTCAAAATTCACATCAGTGACCACAATGAACTGTGATTTTTCTCTCTCCTCACATTCTCTTTTGCATCTTATTAAGATACAAGTCAGCAGTGTCCAGGTCAGAAGCTGTCCTGCTTTCTGCACACAGCAGAGCTGCCAGCCTCCTCAGGGGGGAAAATGAATTCCCCAGGTGGTTGTTCCACTGTGGTGTCTGAGATATTGCTGCCAGTGTAAATATGCCATGTTGGAATCCAGGCTGCTCATTTGGGAGCTCTGTACCTGTGAAGTTCTTTCATTTTTAAATGAGGTAAGTCAGGAACTTACCACACTGTCACCTGTAGCCTGGTCATCGGCACCACAAATCCCTGCTCTATTCACTGTTTTCTTATTCATCCACAGGCAGTGGCATATTTAGCCTCTTGGAGGCACTCCTTTGAGAAGTTTCATAGCCTTACCTTTCATAAATTTTGCAAATGACATCCTAAGCAAATATAAGTCGATTAGTGAGAACTGCCATAATCTATAATGATAGGAAACTACGACATCTTAAAGATGTGAGTGAAGGAAATGTGTAGAACTTGGACTTTCTGCCAAGCAAGATAACCCTTTGTTTTCATCTGAGCTATTTTAGTTTTTAACTTTAGGAGGTAACCACCTGAATGGTGATATTCCGCCTGGTTCAAAGTGATGTATTTTGTGATGCAGGGAGTCAGTCCACCAATGGGATCCCCCTTGTGGCAGATCTGAATTTGAGTCAAAAATCCTGACTTATTTCATCTAGAGGTTCATCTCTTTTTGATTCCAAAATAGCTGTTAATTGCTTAAATGTGAATGAGTGATTTTTCTGAAGGGTGCTCTATCTAACCGTGTCTTTGTCAGTCCAGAGAAGGATCTTGTGTATATCAAGGGGCAGCATTCCCACTTACTGCCATTATATCAAGATTTGTTGTGATAGTTTGTCTCCAGATCCCAGGAATATCACGGATTTCCTATTCTTTCTCTGCTGGAGCAGAGGAAGTGTGTCTGTTTCTCCAGGAGAGGGTGTCCCATCACTGCGTGCCAGAAAGATCTTACACATGGGCTTACGCACACTTTGGTCCGCTTTTTCCTACGCCGTATCTCAGGCAAAACCAGCTTGGAGAAAAGCAAAGAGAGTAAATAAGAAAAGAAGAGAAAGAATAATATGTTAGAAAAGGTTGATGGAAAGACTCTACATATGTCTCTTTCACTTTCAGGATTATTGCTATTGACAAATCTTGCTGTTAAGCATAGAATGTAGTTCAGGCATCCTGGGGGAATTGTACCTATCACAATCCTTTTTCCTTTTCTGTTTCTGTAACAGTCTATCTTATACGGGGTATTTCATTCATTCCTTACCAAAATGCAACATCTAATTTGTGGGCCATATTTCTGTCCGTGTTAGATTTTGTTTTCAGAAACAAGGTGTGTTCTTTACAGCAAATACAATATTATAAACACCTATGCTGTGAAGTACCCTTATTTGATTTTAGCTCCTCTTCAGCAGGAATGCACAGTGCCGCTTTCTCTCTTTTCTCTTTAAACAGAGACTTATTATTCAAATGCATGGCAACTTTAATGGAAATTTGCATGGGGCTGTAGAATTCAGGCTGGCTGATGGTTATGGAATAAATGTGTGCAAAATTTGTTTGGGACTTCAAGTTCTTTGTTATAGTTTTGGTTGTTATTGTTTTCCAAAACCCTGGCAGCTGAAGAAGGAGAAAAAGAATAAGCAGAGAGAGGATCAATAGCAGTAAAATTAACTCCTAATGTAAAATGACAGCTTGACAGTGAACATATTCAGTATGAATTGCAAATACAGCGAAGTGTGGGAACCCTAATCTCATACCTTTCTCCCCTGATTCTATCTAATTCTTCTTATACGTACTAACAGTGTTTGCACCATAGGAGGCTTAATATAATCAATATTGTATAGCAAAAGCATTCTCAATATAATTAGAAGAGTCTCATGCCTCCTCAACAGAATTTGCAATTAATTCTTTGCTGTGGTAAATGTTAATTTTTGGGGAATACACATAAGTCCAAGGAAGTCTTCTCTACACCATTGACTCACTTCACAAAAATAAAAAATCCCAAGACTTCTGTTCTGTGGTGCTCAGGTGTCACAGAAGTAACTAAATTGGTATTATTAGACCTGAATCAAAGTCCTGACTTGTCTCATAAATTGTGGTGACAATCAAATCCAGGCTCAGATCCTTGACTCTATGGTAGAGATGATGATTTTTGGATGATGATAGTGTGTGTGTGGTGTTCAATTTGTGCATTGTGTCCTTGTTAGCTGGGTTCAGCTGTTTCTCCAAATGCTGTATGTAGAGTTTGGGTTTTTCCCCAGCTGATTTTAGCTCTGTTTGCTAGACCTGATCCTTGCCCTCCCTGAGCTTTGAATCAGCCAACACACCTTGCATCCTGCGTGAGCATGTACATAGCCCCCCGTGGACTTTCCTTTTGTGTTTTGGCTTTCCCAGCCTTTGCTGTGTGGCAGTCTCAAAGGACCACATGTGGAATGTTTAATCTGAGATCCCTACGAAACAACTACTAATTCTTTCAGATACTTTCCACAGCTGCAAAGCATTCATTGGAACCAACTGAACTTGATTGAAAACTAGGGAAATGTCTAGTTTAGTAGCAGTAAAAGGATTAGAACTAGATGTGGTTTTGTGGCATGAGCCTGTTTTATGTCTGAAGCTTAACATTTAATGGAATGTGTGGCTGAGAGACTCACCTTGCAGTGGTATCACACACATTCCTGCGCTTACATGCGTCCAGTGGAAAAGATGACATTTGAGGAAAGCCAACACTTAACTGTGTTCCCTGAAATTTCCTACGGGGACTTGGTTCCAGTCTCCTGAGAATGACTTGCAAATCCTGTGTATTGCAGCGATTCAGATCCTCTTTCACAGCTACAAACAGACCCATCAATTATCATTCTACATCTCAAGCCAAGCGGTCATTCCCCCAGCCCCCTGCTTGGCTCCTTGGCCACGGATCACAGCTCCTGCACCCGGGCTCATATTCATTTCTTCGGCTGGTGGAGCTCGAAGATCATCAGCCAGCTCGTTATAGGCAGCGTGGTGATGTCTCTCTCTCCCCGGGGCTCCCCAGCGTGCCCGGGCCCTGGGGAAGGAGCAGGGACAGCGTGTGGAGGGGCAGGAGGGCTCAGCCAGTCACACAGGATCCATCTCTAGCAATTCTGGCTCTCCCCTGTGAGGAAAGAGCCCCAAATTCCCTTCCTGCTGTGTGTCACACCGCGGCACGGACAGCACTGGCTGCACACCTGGAGTGCGCCAGGCTCTGCCTGCAGTGAGAGAGGCTCTGGGTGTGTGAGTGTGTGCTTGCACATGCCCAAAGTCGTGGTGGGTCTTGTGCCAAGTCAGAGACGTCAATGTCAAGGCATTCCGCAAAGCCTGGAAGGGGTAATAAAAGTATTTATGAATATTACAGTCATAACTGTTACATTTTTAAGACCTCCAAAGACTGGGCTGATTTATGGCAGTGCAGCATTTAAAAAAAAAAAAAAAAAAAAAAATTACTACATACAGAAGAAATTAGGGAAGTCAGAAGCTATGCATTCAAAGAACTATCTAAAAATAAGAAGTACAGCTGTAAAGTTTAATATGCCACTGAGCAAAGGAGAAGGTTTTTCTTGTCTGGCTACAGGACTGTGTGCAGTTTTGCTGAAATGTAGTTCTCATTTTTCCTCATACAGTCTCTATGGCAGTGACTGCTATTTTTACTTTAGATGGGGGCTTTTTAATTTCATTATTTATGTTTTCCTTAGCATCATAAAGGAGATATTGCGACTGTTCTCTGCATTCTGCATGTTTAATTCTAAACTCTGACATGCAACAGCCCTAGTTTGTGCTGTGGCAGCTGGAAATTCAATACAACTGGCATGCTGTTCCCAAGTCTGTAAAGGAAGTGGAGTGACAAAAATACAAACTTTGCACTAGAACAAATGAAAAAAAAAATGCTCATAGAGACCAACTGGTGTTGTATTATACTCACATTGTGGCTGTCCTCTGTCACTGTCTGCATGCTTAGTATTTCTGTGTAATTTTGCCTCTGTATTCTTGGGTGGTGTGGTAAGGATTCAGTTTTACAGCACAAGTGTCCAGACGTGGAAGTTTGATGTCTAATCATGGCAGCCCAGCGTGGACAGTGCAGTGCTCCCTTCCAGTGACAGGGATGAAAATTTTGGAAGCCTAAAAGAACAGTCACTACGAGAGAAATTCTGGAAGACGGTGAAGGGAGTGAAGCAATGGAGTGTGAAGCTGCTTGTCCCTCTTCAAACAGTCCCTATTTTTACTGATTCTCCTGTAGGAACTTCTGTCTTGGTGAGAAAATTCTAGCTATTCCATTAAGTTTCTACCAGAAGTGTGAGCATAAACTTATGAAAGTTTTGTTGCTTTTCAGAGAATTGCTTGGCTTATTTGTCATGCTGATAGTCATGTAAGAAATGGCCTGGCCTGTGTGAGTACAAATGTGAAATTTAGTACTGATGTTCTTGGATGTAGAGTGTAGAAAGGAGAAGAGGACTGGCTAGCCAAGATGTTGAGAAGTCTGGCTTTTAGAGAGAACAAAAAATGAGTTTGTTAGTATTCTCTGAGTTTGTTAACAACCCCTGAAAATGAGATGTCAGAAACACAGCAAATGTACCACTTCAGGTTAAAATTTAGAATTCCAGTCCAGAAGTTTTAGCCTCATATATGAATTACCTTTATTTTACACTGTTGCATTGACTTGTAGGAGACCAAATTCTTTTGGTCATGCACAAAAGATGCAGCTCTCAGAAAATACCTATTTTTTTTTAAAAAAAAAAATGCCTTCTTCCCAAGGTGATTTCGGTAGCATTGAAGAAGTTATGATAACCAGAGCCTGAGAGCTGGATAGATTTATATTGCTGAAATTCCTCCTTAGCCATGCAGAGAGATGGCAGAGTGAGAGTTTGTTAATTATCACCTGAAACCAGTTTCAAGCTCTTTTTGTCCATGCTTGATTTCAGCCATCGGTCAGGAAGGCAACAGGGAAATGAGAGTTTAAACACCAGCCTCTAATTAAATCTGTTGGAGGTTTATTTCTGGCCTTGTGTTGTGCTTGCTGAGTGTCTCCTGGCAGGTACCTGTGTCTCTTGCAGGGAGGTGTTGTAAGCCATGCTCTGCAGCACCCTGCGAGGGTGTCCCAGTGGGGCCCAATGGAACAATTTGTATTTCTCTTCAGAAACACTGTACAGACTCTGTTTGTAGAATGCTTCCATGTCCCACGTGTGTACAGACAAGTAAAGTGAGATGTGCCCCACAAATTGCTGTGGAAATGATGTATTTAAATGCTTAGGTAATGCAGCGGTGAATCCTGTGTAAAAATGGCATGTAACCAGGAAAGAGCACAGGGTAATATATAGACTTGTTGCTTTAAGGCATTACCAGAGGCTAACTACATTTCATGTTCTCCTCATTAGTCAAAATTTCCGTACACTCCTTTCATCTCCATTATTTCATCTGTCATATGCAGCAGTAGAAATTTGAGACTGGTTTTCAAACATAATTCTAAGAAAGTGTGCCCCCCTCTCCACCCCTTTAAGCTCTGCCATGAAATACAACAGAGAAGAACATTTAAAATAAGACATCAATTATAGAATATATGCAAAAAATTGAAATGCCATGGACCTTATGGAGGAGGCTTGCAGACATCTTTCCTGTTGTAAAGAGAAGTGACAAGACCCCAAGTTGGTAAAAGTTTTGTGAGAAAGATGCCAGAACCTTCTGTCATAATCTCTTCTCAAAGGCTTTAGCTAACAACAAACAAGTTCTGTTACAACATACGCCATAGTAATGTACAAATACACAAAATTCATAATGTCCATGTCAATCAGGATGTAAACGAAAAAGTTTAAATAAACTCCTCACTCCCCATCCTTCCCCAGTTCTGTCATAGTGGCAGAAGGTAGATCCTTGCTTCTATGCTTAATTTAACTCATTTCAGTTGTTTTGTGGACTGCAAAAGCCTCTAGCAGTGCCCCTCGGTCTCTCAGATGGTTTATTAATAGTTTCTCCATTTCTTTCAGTGTGCATTTGTTTGTTCCCTGCTTGAGTTTAAGCTTTTTTGCTTTTTGCTGTGGCTTTTTCCCGCAGAGGACCCAAGGCCATGGCTCAGTTGCTGTTTGGTGTGTACTAACTGAGCTGCTGGGATGCTGAGGGAGAAGTGACTCCCACTTCATGGGCCCTTGTGCAGCCCTGTCTGGCATTGGGTAGGGAGGAGCTGCACTGCGGAGATGGATGTGGGTAGCTCTGGTTGTTTTCATCTGTTTTTGGAAACCTGTTCATGTCTGTGGTCATGCCCATCACTGGATTTGCAATACTGTTATTTTTGTTTATTCCATAGCATAATCAGAACATGAGTGTTCCTCAGTAAAAATAATGGTAATTGATGCAGTTGCGATATTTTTAATACTCATATTGCTACTGTTCCTTAGCCAGCCTCAGTTTTGCTTTGTTAAACACTCACGCATGTTGAATAGAGGTATGAATTGATATATAGAGTTTTGGGGTGGTTGGGTTTGTTTGGTTTTATTTTCCTTCCAAGTGGTTGCAGTTACTTCAAAACCCATTCATTTCTGTTATTCAAATGTTGAACTGCATTAGACAAGTGCAGGCTTAGGAAACATTTGGCCCAGAAAACTCCCACTTGGAAATGCAAATTACATCTTAAACCCCTCCTTCCCCATCTTCCCCATCTCTGCACACTGTGGGTAGTCTTCTCTGGAGAGGGCAATGAGATCAAAACCATGTGAATGTTCTGGAGAGGGGAAAGGCCCAGAACTGAATGGAAAGCATCATTATGGGCTCATTCAAGCTGCTGATTATCAGAGAAAGCTGAGCCTTGTACCAACATGCTAAAGGTACTTTTAAGCCAGTAACACATCACCATAATACTATAGGAGTTTGGACAGGGGCGAGGGGGCGGGAAAGCCACAAAAATAGTTTTCTGTGACTTTAACTTGATTTGGGGAATGACAATATGTTCCCAATGCTGTTTGTGTAGTTCTCATTATGATTGTGCCCTTAAATAATTAGTTAATAAACAAGGTTATGGCAAAGCCTATGTTGCTGCTTTCATCATATGCTGGAAGTATTTCAGAGGTTAGGAATGAATGGCAGGGTCAATGAGGTCTCTTTGAACTCATTTGCCCCTTAATTCTTCCATAATCTTTAAATCTGCATCCCATTACCTCTAAAACATTTGCTGAACATGATTCTATGTCAGTTAAGATGCATATTCCTGGGTTCAAATAACCTCCACTGCCCTCTCTTCCTCTCTGTGGCCTCCACTGGGTTCCACTTAACTGCATTTCAAGCTCTCCAAGATGTGGTAACCATTTGGAAAAGCAAAATCATGTTACTTCTTCTTTTGTGAAAATGGCTGTCTTCTTGAGTGTTTTCTGTCAGATCTTGATCTTCCCCATTCAGTGTTCCTGGCATTGATGGCTTTTCTTCCTCCATTCTTTGTGCAAGAGTCACTTGAATTTCATTCCTTTGCCTCACCAAACTCAGTGAAATTCAGTGAAAATGTTGAAATTAGTAAAAGAGGAGGAGAGAATTTCTGCGTAATGTTATGGTTGGTGTTTGGAGTTTAATCTGTATTGTCCTTTCATGTCTCTTTTCTTAACCTGATGATAAGTGATTGTGTCGTGTTGGCTCTGGGTCTATCTAATTTTTTCCATTATCATGTGGCATTTTCTATGTTTTTTAATGAGCAGGTTTTTTTTGTTGGTAGTCTGAGGTTTCTTTCTTTTCTACACTTGGGAGATAGAACTTAATGGGTTCTGAATACCTTTCTCTTGTATTATTGATCATTCTTAGAATAAGACTGCGTTCTGGTTTTTCAACTCTCATTTCTTCTCCTGTGTGTTTTTATTCTCTGGATACTGGCATTGCATTCTTGTCTTCCTTGGATTTTCATTTGTCTTCAGTACCCTTTGATGATTGTTCCTTTCTCATTTCAGCTACACCTCTAGCATCTCCTTCAAAAGATCTTCCTCATTCTGTCTGAGGCACACAGAACCTCTCTTTTCTTAGCCCCTTTCCAGTGAATATTCTTGTCCTTGATTGATTTTATTGGTTTTAATGGAATTCAGTGGCTATCTCATTTTTGAAGACCATTAGATGGACCTATTTCAGATCTGATTCCTTCAGACCAAACTGAATTTTGATCTGGTCTCTTGTATCTTGTGGATACATCCATCAGCTGCATTGCTAGAGCTCTTATCTGTGTGTGCTGGGAGAATCTGCCCACATTTCCATGGCTTGCTTGGAACAGAGCAAGGTCTGTACAGATAACTGAAGTTGTACATGTTGCTTTTGCTTTTCTGTTGTTTCCGTGGGTTTTCCTGATTCTTACAAGCTCCGTTTCTGCCTGTTAGTTCTATTACTTAGAGTGCTCACTTGTGATCCTTGAGAGGGACCTCTGTGGAGTCCATTGTACTTGTACTGGATTTTGTACCCATTTTTGTGTTTCTTTCTCATGCCTTTTGTACTCAGAAAGACATATTCCATTGTTTTCCAGTCTCTGGGACTAAATAACATGAGCTCAGGGAGAGTTTCTTTGTCACACTTCAGCTATGAAAACAACAGTTCTCCAATCCTCCATGGTCTTTCAGTCTCCTCAAAAGATCAGTTGCTGGATTTTGACTTATCTAACTTCCTTTTTAGCCCTTTAATAGTTATGTTATTGGTAGAAAATATGAGTTCTTTTTCATCTTACTTAAACTAATTTTACACCTGTATATTCCCCCTAGCATTGACTTAATTTACTGTGAAGTGAATGAAATCAGAATCAGGACCACTGAATGTATAAAACATACTTGAGTCTGCAGGTCTGATGAGCTGTGAAATGTTTCGTGGCAATTTTGAGTGCAGGATGGTATACAATGACACGCTGTTTGGTACTCGGGAGAGCCGGGCCTACAGGGCCCACGGGAGACAGGCAGGAGAGCTCCATAAAATGAGAGAGGTGACAGAACAGCAAGTGAGAAGAAGAGAGAGGGGGAATGTGAGGATGGATAGAAGAATGTGTAAATGGACTGGTGAATGATGAGAGAATGTGCAGCTGAATTAAAGAATGTGTGAGCTGATAGATGGGAGATTGGGCAGCCAGACAGAACCAAATGCATTTTAGGGTATAAATAACTGTTCCAAAGAGCTATAAAGAGGAAAAGAGACTGAGGGGATATAATAATTAAATAAAGGGCCCAAAAGATAAGGGCATTCACAACCAGGCTGGCAAACATTACAGTGGCATGACCAGGAGAACATTGCTGAGCAATTAAGGAAAGGAGAAAGACAACAGGGAAAGGCTTGAAGGAAATTGCTAAGCAACACCAGTGCGGCAGGGCAAATCTAGTAGTACTTTGAATTGCCCCTGGGGCTGTCCAGAGGGGTTTTTAAGGCCATATATTGTCTCTGTTCTGTGCATATTAACTTGGATGGATGTGCAAGCATATTATAATCTTACTTTGCAGCCTGGGTTGAGAGGCACCTATGGCATAAGGCTGCTGACCCTCCAGAGCTTCTGGTATCCTCATATATTCACATTTCCTGAAATAACTTTGGAAGTCTAAGGAACAGTTTGAGAGGTGTAAGCTCTTAATCTGGCACTGAAATCAGTTCCCTTAGATTAGACACTGTAAACCTCCCAGGTCATGAGATGCAGCCTCCTCAGAGCATGGAGCTGGAAGTGATCTCTTCTGTACAGCTTTAGGGAAATTACTTAGATTTCAGCGGAGGGGACTGGGACCACTCTAATGAACAGTGAGAATGAGCATGGGTTTTTTCTCTATTCCTTGTCTACTCCTTTCCCTTAGATAGCCTTACCTCATGGGAAGTGCTGGTAAGAACTGTCTATGTTGTTGTTGTATGTTTTGGCTGGAAGACTGAGGCTGTCACTTCTTATGAAGTCTTAGCTGGAATTTACTACTGGAAACTAGTCTGAGTTAAAATTAAGTGCTGTTTTTGACTGGTTAGATTTTATTCTCCATCTGGTACATAATCTGTTTTGCCATGGTGCTGTACAAATGCTTTTGCTGGGATGAGAAATGAGGTTGTTAGGGACAGAAAGAGGCAGCTGTTGAGTAAATCTGCTTTTTGTGAGGGCAGTGCTTCCTTAAAAGAGTGTGTGAATCTATAGACAAAGATGCTTATAACTGATAGTGATTTTTAATTTTTTTTTTTTTAGCTGATGTAACAGAGTTCACCACAGGGCAAAAGAGGAGGGTAGAGCTTTCTTGGTCTGCTGTCATGCAGCAGGTCCTATATAACAGGCTAAACCAGCAAGGACAAGGGATATGCGCTGGTGAGGGTCTACTGCCTGGCTTCATTATCTTTTAGGCAGGGTAGGAGCAGGATTTAAGTCATTTTTACTCTCTGATCCCCAAAGGGAGAATGTTCCTGTGTTAACTCAACATGGAGCAAACTCATTGTAACAAAACACATCCACGATACATAGAGATTTGCAATCAATGCTCATTTATTTCTCTTTATAATTCATGAGCATCATTTCGCCAGAATAAATGATCTTTTTTTGAGTACTGAAGCCATCCTATCTGATTGCTGAAACCAATCAATATCACTAAAAACATAAACTTTGACAGTGGTCATTCATAAAGGCCTATTTTGTGCAGGTACTGTTCTGGTAGGCAGCAGAGCTGCAGAGATTGTTGCATTTTTAAAGTAAACTGTAGTGTGCAAATAAATCCAAACTATAAGAATGGTCTTTCAAGAAAATGATTTTTTTGAAATGATGAAATATATTCCTAAAAATTCCATTCATCTATTACATGAATTTACTATCTGTGTTCTGCCAAGAGCTTTGTGAAACAGAGCTGCTTCCCCTTCACCCTGTGCATGAATACAGACACCCACATCTACACTACTTGCAGACGGACTAAGATGTTCAATGTTTCTGCTGAGGACTCTGTGAAGTTTCAAGCCCATTTCAGGGCTTGATTTTCTATGGAATGAGATGATTTTTTTAGTCTGTTTTAAGTTTCCTGGATTAATAGTCTTCCAAATAATCCAGGCAAAAAAGAGGTACAAATAAAACTCCATGCTATCTTACTAAACTCTGCATAGTTAGGATATAAAGTAGGATTAGATCATTTCACTCAGGAGCTGGAGCTGGTGACCAACAAATATCACAGAATAAGTATGGTGAACAAAACAGTGCTCCAGGGAGATGCATGGTTTGAATTATGGAAGTGTGGTAAAGGTCATGCTTGAGATATGGTAGTGAAGGTGATTTGTTTTGGTGCAGCTCTTAATACACTTCTAAGTAGAAAGGATAAGAATTTTATTTTAATAAACTCTAAGATTTCTTTGCAACCTAAGGTATTGCCACACCTTCTGTGACTTTCTGAAAATAGATTAGAAAATAGATTAGAAAAAACTCAGTGCTGCGTGGTTGTCCTTGCTGATCTGATGGCAGGGATGGGAAGATGTTAGAGGCACTGGTGAATAATCTATACATCTTCAGTAGGCATCCAAACCTTTGTGGTCATGCAAGGTTAAAGGTCCTGGAAGGTTGATAATGACCCCATGCTCAGTTTTTATCCAATCTGTTGCCTGAGGAGGATTTGTAAGGCTACAGACACAATTTCAAGTCAGTAGGGTGCTAAACTTAGAGATAAGTGATGGGGAACAGGAGTATACACCTCAACACTCCAAACCCTACTTTTTTTCTTGGAGATAGTAAGCCAGAACTATCTGCTGGATCCAGTTTAGGATTTTATACAAAACAGGAAGTCAGAGAGAAGTGGATGTCTTACTGTGTATTCTTGCCAACTATTTTATGAATATTTCTGTCATGTTTTAGTGGGGCTGGCCTGTTGTGCTTAGCAGAATCAGTTACTGAGAATTTAAGAATGACCTGGTGAGAGTTTCACACTTTTATCAGTTAAAACTGGAAGAACTGCCCCATAATCCATAGTTAGAAGTTTTAGCTTGGATTTAGTGAAACATTCCAGAGGAGACCACAGTAATATTGTTATCTGAGATGTTTTTTCAGGTTTCAAGCACAAGAAATGCACTGATTTTACTAATTATGGGCAAACCGCAGCAGAAATCGTGGGAAACTTTGCAGGTCATAGAATAACCCAAGGACACAAGTGGTGATCATGTTATAACTGCCATGGTATGTTTGTACTGTGTGCTATAAGAAAAAACAATGTCAGAAACTACAGGGCACTTAAAAGCAAATGGGCCCAAGGTAAATTAGGAGAACATTCAGAGTACATGGGAGCATCCAGCTCAGCACACAGCCCTCCTTTTCCAGAAGCTGTTGTGGGTTTATCAGTAAACTCTACCTCTGTGTTTCCCCATTCCAGTGCTGCCCAGCCTTGCTCTCCAGGACTCTACATTCAGGGTGTCCCTGTACAGCACCTCTGTCCTTCTTCTCTTCCCCCCTGCCCCTTGCAGCCATAAGAACAAGCAGCCTTGTTCTCTGGGGACAGATCGCATTCTCCAGTGTCTGCTGAGGATCCTTGAGTCAGCCCTGGAGCCAGGCTAATCAGTCAGAGCACAGCACCGTGGTGACACAGGCAGCCTGATGCTGGGAGCAGAAAAGAAATCTGTGTGTTGTGCCACACACAGGTGTGCTCTCATGGAGCTGGGATGTGGATCTGTGCAGCAGCTTTATGCTGGGCAGTTATTCCCTGTCAGGCACTGGGTATGAGCTTTGGATAGCACAGTTCCAGCCAAACAACAGTCAAATCAATACAGTTATCAGGAAAACAGCCTAACTGTCTGTTAGGTACTGTGTATTTCTCTTCTGGTTTCTGTGCAGTATTATGTTAATCTTGTTTATCTTAGAATTTGCCAAAAAGGCTTCCTTTAAACTAACACTAAAGATTGGCTATTCTCCTCTCCACCAAGAGAGATGTAAAAGTAGCTCATGTGCTAGACCTGTGTTTTCTTCTACACACCTGCAGAGCAGGGCAGTAGTCAGTAGCTAAAAAAAAAATTATGATGGATAGCAGCAATTATAAACCAATAATATACGGGAAACAGAAAAGATTGCTAAGAATTTCCTGCCATATGCATTTAGGAGGCATCTGGACTACATCTGGGAAAACACACACTCAGGGAACTGCAGCTTGCTGGAGGTGCATGTCTGTGCTATCAAGAATAATGATAAAATGGTGCTGTTCATGTTTACTTCTTTGTGTGTTGAGGGGAGGCATGGAATACTCAATAGGAAGCATTTTTCCAAACAGATGGAGTACAAGGCAGCATTAATTGACTGAGGAGTAGGGGAGATCACCTTGTGAGCTGTTTGCTCACTTTATTGCTTAATCATATTCAAGATGATTGATATCATCCCTTTAAGAGTGAGGTACTCTGATTGTGATTAGCATAAGTGGTGACATGTAAATATGACCGACCTTAACATTTACATTTTGGCTTAGTGGCCACAGGGACAAGCTGATGTGGAGGAATGCATACTGCTAATGAGTCATTAAAAACAAGGAGGATTGGAACCCATCTGAAAGTTGTGCCTGCTGTGTCACCAGAGCAGAGTAATTTCTTAAAAAAGAATTGGATGCCTGTTGAGAAAATTGCAGAAGGAAGAAAATTTTTTTCTTAAAGAGTGTTTTCTAATGTGTGGAAAATTTTCAGGTGGTGAATTTTTTTGTTTTTTTGGTCATCCCTCTCCCCTGATGTAAACTGATTATAGACTTGACTTTCCAAAGGGCTACTGAGAGTTTTGGTCAACAGATTTCTTCAGTTTATATGGAAATTCCTGTAAATAGTGAAACAACTCATAGTTATCTGTGAGGATATTTAAAAAGAAAAGGAAAAAAAACCCCAAACCTAGCTAAGTTTCCTAATTCTACTGAAGTAAATTCAAAGAGTTTTCCCCTAGTGGACAGTGGGCTTTTAACCTGGCCCACTTGTACTGTCTGTCAGAAGAAGCAGCTTAAAAATGCCTTTACACCAGACTACCACTGAGATGTTCAAAAGCCTCAGTGCATCTGTCTTCTGGAGGGTCATTGGAAGGGACTTCTCTTGCAGCCTTTAAAATTCTAACCTTCAGCTAATAAATTTGACTTCATGAGTACACCAGGGGGACAGTGATGACTTGGCTTGTATTTTTAGGCAGGCCCCAGGATGATTTTTATTCCATCAAAGCTTGTATGTTCTGGAAGTTACTGTAAAATATATTTCTGTTTGATCTTCCAAGGCTTGCAATTACTCTCATGTTTTCCTTTCTCCACAAAGACTGATGCAGGCAAAAAGAAAATGCTTGTTTTAAAGCAAATTTGTTTTACTGGAGATGAGCAACAATTTGTATCTGATGGATGAATCTCATGATGGATTATTCCAGAGTGTCAGACATAACTTGTGGGGGTCTAAAATTCATGTGTGAGATAGGGGACAAAATGTTGTGTGCTGTAGTTAATCCATACTTGTCAAGAAATAGCAATACAGGTCAACTGCTGGATCCTTTAATAACTGAAGTGTTTGGTAAACAGCACTAATTACATCCAGTCTTTCTGCTCTGTAAATGTCCATCCCTGGAAGGAATTTAGAATAATTATGGAACCAAGAACCATTCTGAAGCTGAAATAGAACAACTTTCTACTATAAGAGCAATGTTTTTCCAGGTCTCCCTCAGGAAAAAATACTGTTTACATCTGAAACCCTTCTTGCAGGGTGTAGAAGTCTAAGTTGCCACTACTTTTCTTTGCCAAAGTAGCCTCTAAATACAAGTGGGTTTTAGTCAAGCTGTCAAGATCAATACTTCTTTGAGTTGTAACCTGCCTGGGGGGTTCAAGAGGACTGGTAGATCTGCCTTATTACAAACCTCTGTGGTCCTTGGGAAAAACAAATAATGTTTAAACCCTTCTATTTCCTCGCTCCTCTCTGTGTTGTTCCCATTTGATAGAAGTGTTTTCAGGACTCTGTAGCTGGTCCCACCGAGTGCTTGACTTCATCCAAATATCGGCTGTGAAAGCTGGGCTGTTCTCACCTCTCTGACCCCAGAAAATGGGCAGGTTACTGGACAAGAATATCTTGCTTCTTTCCTATGCTTCTGGGGAGGTAACAGCTTGAAATTCGAGGTGTGGTACCATAGGAATTGGAGGTACCTGGAGATTTCTGTGGGGAGCATGGACTGGTTATTCTGGCTCTGCTCCCTGCTGACTCGGCACTGTCTGCTGGAGGCTGACCTGGAAGTTGGTGAGTGCAGATGTTGCAAGTCTGTCTAATGCACTCCAATTCCCAAAGTGGCCTTTCTGAAATCCCTTGGCCATGAAAAAGGTGGCTGGTCATATCTAAACACAAATCTCAAGGGTATATCATGCCTGGTAACACTTTCCATAGGGCCCAGTAAAGTGCACAAAAAGAAGAGGAAGTATTACTAAAAATGAATGCAAATATTATTAAAAAAATATAGTATTCTGATTAAAGTTTTCAATACAACATATACACAGTCCTCTAGAGAGCAGATGACTTACTATCATCCTAAGTGGAAGTACTATCCCAGTATCCAGTGGAATCAATTATTTTCCCCTTTTAAACTTCAGGCCTGCTGATCCTTGTGTGCTGAGGAGGTGGCCTCCATAAAGACTTGCTTTCAAGTGAAATACAACAATCAAAGAAATGAAGGACGTTGATGTTTCATTATTTCCTTTCAAGGCTTTTCCAACTTTTCTTTCCCCTTTTTTTTTTTCTTTCTGACTCCATGCTCATGTCTTTCAGCTGTTGGGCTGACACAGGAGCAGGGTGGTTGCTCTGGGTAAGTGCCATACTGTGAGCAGGGCCATCAGGTGGGCTGAAAAACTGGAAATTACTCACTGACCTGTTGGCTCATCTAGTTGTTTCTTCACTGTGTTTTACAGAAGCCTAACAAGTACCAGTCACATTGAACTGATTGTCTGATTCAGACAGGGGAAAGTATAATTCTGTAGCATTGTGAGACTGAATTGTAAGAGTAAAAATTGGGCCTTTCAGGCAAATTCCATCTCTGATTCATGCAGTAGATGTATGGTCCATTCATGCAGCATTTTGGGGAATTTCTGATACATCTGTAGACAATATTTAATGGAATTCTTTTGTAAGACTTATGTGAAGAAGTTTACATTTGGTGGAAGTATCCTGAACAGGAATGTTCCTGAAGAATGCTTCAGGAAGGCAATTTCTCCTTTTTTGTTGGATCTCACATATAAAAGTAACATCATCATATGTTGATGTGAATATCTTGTTGGAAAGAAAGGAGCTGAAAAATATACTTTGATTCTAGTGTGAGGCTTGAAGGTGATGTATGTAACTATTGTGCTTTAAATAAGCTCTGAAAAAGAAGTAATACTCTTCCACAAATGAGTTTCTTTTCTTCCCACCTTTTTCAAGCTTTGGGGATAAACTGGCAAGATTCACCAGTCCTAAATATGAAGCCACTGGATGAGAGGAGTGCAAAAGCAAGTCAGTGTTGTCTGTCAGCCTCCAAGGAAGAGTTTCTAAATGCTGCAGTAAGCACTGAACTCAATCTGGATGCTTTAAACAAAGCAAATGTGTCAGAACAAGAGCAGAAAATATCCCTCAATGAGGTTCAGAAACTGATGGGAAAATGAAATTGAAGTATGGGGAGTGGCTGGAGGCCCTAACTGTAAGTACTGACATAATTTCTGCTAATGAAAAAAACCCACCCCAAACCAAACAAATAACCCCACAACAAAACAAACAAGTGTCAAAGCAAGAGTGATTAATCTTCATCAGTGAAGTTACCAAGCCTGCAGATGATAGGATTGCTTCAGGAGACCCAGTGGCTAAGAAAATCCCTCCCTGTGTTTTTTACCTTTTATTCTGTTTTGAAGAAAATGCTGTTTTTTTTGTTTGTTTGTTTGTTTTTAAATTGAAGCTGTGTGTGGCCTGTAAGCATCTTTCAAGTTTACAGAAGATTTCTGATAGCTCCACTGCTTGACCAGGTTGTAATCTTTTGGTGATTCTTCCTTTGAGGTCTGAGTTCCACTTTACCAGGAATGGCTCTGCTTTGAATTCTGACAGCCAGAAAAAAAAAATGTCAAAAGGAAAGAATAGAAATCAGCTGCAAGTGTGTAGAAAAAACCCCAGATGAAATGGAAGAGACATCCGATGCTGGGTAGCCTTGTTCCATGAAACTGCACCAAGAAGAACTGACTGGAATAAGCAGTTGTTCTTATTGCATGAAGAAAGGTGTCAAATGAAGAGAAGCCAAGTGTGGGAGTGGGAACATCCTCTAGAAATGCTTGAGGTGCTCTTTCTTCTTCTAGTTTCATCTCTTTTTTTTTTAATGCATTTTTTCCTGTGTTTTAGTTTATAGCTAGTGTAAAAACTAACATCTACCTTTACAAAAGTTTAGTTAGAATTACAGCTTTGAACACACAAAGTTGATGAGAGGCCATATTCGAAAGATGTCCTGAAAAAAGGGAGGCCAATAGCATAAATCAGAAAAGGAACATCTGAAAATGGGCAAGACACTCCCACCCAATTAATTCTTAGAACATGAATAAAGGCAATAAGTAGTAAATCTTCCGTGCTCTTCAGTCATTAATATGGCCTCTCAGAGAAAACTGTTAGAATTTGAACACCCTGCATGGCATTAAAAATTGTGAAATATTTTAGTATGTTGTTTCAAAGGGCAGAGAGGTAATATGACAATATGTGAGAATACTTAACATGCTGCCTGGTTTTGTATCTCTTTGAAGGCTCAAAGGTGAAAAAAGTGTAATTTTTAATAATATTTTGTTTTTACATGGATTTAATTCTAGGTATATTCAACCAGCTTCCTGCAAGCATGCATGTGGAAAACAGAATAGGAATTTTGCTTTTGCTTTGTCCTACAACCTCAAGCAAATCTCATTTTCTTGCTATCATTTCGGGCTTTAATTTTTCTTTCCCTCCTCCCTGCACTGCTCTAGCCAACCTGAGCTGGGACCCTTTCACCTGAGGTTTGTATTTGTCAGTACATTGATGCAGCAGAATGGGTCCCCATCACTTTGGGGATCTCTAGATGTGCTTTCATTCCGGGAAGAGCATCCCAGTTCTACTGATCCACATACACCCCCTTGCGTCACTATTAGCAGGTTCTTAAGGTCTGATCTTCCGTAAAAATTACTATCAGCCCAGGTGTCATTGAATTTTGTGGTCTTTCTGATTGCATTCTTACAATCAGACATGCGCGCCACATCTTCATGTTTTCTGAATCAAACAGTTTTCATGTTTAAATGGGCTTTTCCTTTTTCTGGTTACAAGTGAACTTCACAAAAATTTAGAGAATCAAAACCTGCCACAAGAATGATTTTTTCTGTCTTTTGGTTTGCTCTGCCTTTAGTAGCTGTGTCCGTGCTAGAACTGCAAACCTGTGTGACATATAACTGAGCTATAGTCTATATCTATGAAGTATCAAATAAACCTTTTAAGGTGAGTGGAAGGTTGTTTAGTGTTACAACTGAAATATCTTGTTCCATGGTGGTTCCCTCGCCCCTGGCACAGCGTGGTGTTTGTTCCAGGCTGTTCAGACACAGAGCCCTTTCTGGCAGAGCCAAGCCTTGTGCTTTTTCAGCAGTGTGTGCCTTTGGTCTAGTTTTGTCTGGCTGCACCTCTCTCTTTCAGCAGCTAATTTTTATGAATGTTTGCCCTTTCTCCATGTTGATTGATCCTCCTCACTCTGCTCCCTGCTGGACAATTGTCCAGGTCAGCACAACCCACTGCAGGAAGGGGCCCCAGCGGGAAGCCTGGCTGGCTGTGTAGGATGGGGGACAATGGACAGCCACCATCCCTCGGGGAAGGGCTGTCAGTAGAGCTGCCCATCCATCAGTAGAGCAGAGGAGCAGGGAGCCAGCTGGTTCCTTCCAAATTCCTCCCAGCAGAGTTTCTATAGCAGCACAGCTCGTGAGCATTCTCAGATATGACTTATTTCTCATTCCTGTTGCTCCTCTGAATGACTCTGAACGACATTTGCTATACTTTCTTGTCCATGCTGCAGGGGTATTTTTCTGTCAGTGTTCTGGCATTTTGTTGTTTTCATTAGGGGCTCGGGGCCATTTCTGCTGCCATTAGCCATTCTGAGCTGTGTGCCAAACGCCATTCTGTGAGGAGCCCAGTCCTAGCCTAAAGGGTGTGGCTGCGCCAATAACCAACCCAGCAACATGTTTTCAGACCAGGTAGGACATGTGACATTGTTATACTGGATTTTCAAATCTATTGCTGTCCTCAGTCTTCCATGGTATTGAATCTTTATGGAATAGATATCCTTTTGCATTGGTGAATTAAAGTAATGCTGTCTGTGAAAGCGTGGGCCTTCTCAGAGTCTGACAAAAACCTTCAGTAATTTCAATGGACCCAGGCTTTCTCCCTGTTTTTAATTTGGAATTAGAATAATCATCCACAGAACACGTATTTTGTAATCCTGTATTGTACTGCTGCAATTCCAGTTGTGACAGTCTCTGCCACCATGAGAAAGAGCACTTCAGAGGTCCCAGCTGGGATTCCTGGCCTCTGTGGGATGACACCAGCCACACCTTCGGCAGCGCAGGCAGCAGAGCAGACGGGAGCTGTTCTGCATTTTTAAAAGAGAGTGTAAACAGAACCAGCAGGGAGCCATGCAGAGTTTATTGTGGTCTGTCATGAAATCATAGAGAGAGCTCTACTGCTCTGCCCTGACTCTCCAAAAGTCTCAGAGCCTGGGCCAAGAAACTGTCTAAGGCTATAGATAATGTGGTAACATAAGAATTTCAAACAAAACAAATCTAAAGATACAGCCAGTGGAGAATGTGCAGTGGAGTGATGCATAGTGGTTTGCAACTGATGAGTTCAGAAGGGCCTGACGTCCCTTTTAAAAAGGGCCTGATGTCCCTTCGTCTTTTTAAAAACCTTACCAGTAGTGGCCCACTTGAGCAGGTGTTGCACTGCAACAAACATGAGAAATACTGTATTTTATGGCTTTAAGATTTCTTATCTTCTTTCCTCAACAGTGCTATTAAAATTATAATGTTGGCTTCTAATATAACACAGTAAAGCAGAACTTGCACAGTTCTGTTTTCTTTTGGGACTCTGGTTTTGGTTGTTTTCCCTGCAATGAAACTGTTTAGTGGAAAAGCTGCCAACTGTTTGGTTCAGCCTAAACCAAATCAATCTCCCTGCATGGAGTGTCATGGCCGCGCAGGGTTCTCTCTCTGCTTATTGTTCTTGCAAGTTGCTGATCAAGCTGTTTACTAAGAGCCATGACTGGCTTTAGGAGCCATCTTCCTGAAGTAGTAGTTGCAAGCTCACATTTTTGAAAATACGTTTGAACATGGACATGGTTCAGGAAGTCATCTCAGTGCTTTATGGGCCAGCAGAGACATTGTAGCTTGCATTTTAATGGAAGACTCCGTTATTTTGTTCAATTGTAGTGTACACTAGTCTGGTTCCCCACTTCAAGCTCTGGTGGACTTCACTTTGTTGTGAAGTCAAAGGGGTTTTGTCATCTTGTTAAGCTTTACTTCTGAGAAAAAATGAAAGGAAAGAAATGTGAAAATCTATGTGGAAATCATATGAAAGGCCAGTCTGAGGAAGATGTTTGTTTTGTTTGTCAAGAAACATCTGGCTTCAGCACAGTCATCTGTTGTGGCGTGTTCTGAGTAAGTGAACATTGTATGAACACTCCTGCTGTTCCCTTCTGCCCACTCTTAGACCTTCTCTGTCTCAACCCAAGGAGCATCTTCGTGCCTGCTTGCCAGCATTCAAACTGCTTTTGTAGATTATATGTTAGAGAATAAACAAGCACACATGGAACATTAAAAGCCTCATAGAATCCTAAGCTAGAATCATAGAATGGTTTGGGTTGGAAGGGTTCTTTAAAAGCTATTTAGTCCAATGATCCTGCAATGAGCAGGGGCACCTTCAGCCAAGTCAGATGGCTCAGAGCTTCATTCAGTCTGGCCTTGACTGTTTCCAGAATGGGGCATCTGTCACCTCTCTGTGTGTTCCAGTGTTCCATACCCATTGTAAAAAACTTCCTTATACTTAGTCTGAATCCTCCTCTTTTAGTTTAAAACCATTACCCTTTGTCCTGTTGCAACAGACCCTGCTAGAGAATTGTTCCCTCATCTTTCTTATAAGCCCCTTGAAATCTGCAAGGAGGTCTCCCCAGAGCCTTCTCTTCTGCAGGCTGAGCAGCCCCAACTCTCTCAGCCTGTTCTCACAGGAGAGGTGCTCCAGCCCTCTGATCATATTTGTGGCCTCCTCTGGACCTGCTCTAACAGGTCCATCATGTGCTGCCTGTGCTGAGGACCCCAGAACTGGATGCTGCAGGGTGAGGTCTCATGAGAGCAGAGAAAAAGGGAAGAATCACCTCCCTTGTGCTGCTGTCCAGCTTCTAGGCAGTGAGGTTAGGAATCTATTACAGTCTGCTCAGGATTTACTGTGTTTTCGAGAATGCAGAGTAAAGGCACAGAAGCTATAGTGTGTTGGTAGAATAGACAGGATAAGTGCTCAGTGTTCATATTTCCTGATATGTGCAGCTGGTTGGGTAAAATCTACCACTGCATGGAAGCCCCTGATTTGAAGTATCAATATGCTGATCTGTAAAAAAATGATTTTGCAATTCACTACACTCCTTTCCCTGCTTTGATTGTGCACTGAAACACCTGCAAACACACTGACCTAATGTAATCCTAGGGGAGCTACAGGCTCAGATCCGTCATGATACTTCATTGGACCTATAGTACGGTTGTGTCTCATTTAAATTCCAGTTCCTAGGTAAAGTTCACACTGCATTGCCAAATTGCCTGCCTGGGAGGAAGTACAGTCGGGAGACAACGTGAGAGCATGATATTGTGGAGTGTTTCACAGTACTGGGTGAGAACAGGAGAGCAAGTGTTGAGTGTGATCTCTATGTTGGTCTGATATGCAGATGACTTCATTTACCTTTCTTGAACCACCCTGATTTACATTCCTGCTATGAGCAATCAGAATGAAACTGGAGCTCTCTCAGCTTCTCGGTGGGAGTCTGGCCAGGATCTCTTCAGGCAGCAATGACCTCATGTGCTGTGTCAGCAGCTCTTTCTGCTTTGAGGATGCATTCCACGCTCTGTCTTGTGCCTTTGTCAGGTGATGCAGGGTTTTCCAGCCACTTACTGGATTGAAATATCCAACAGGTTATTTTTTTATGTTGTGTGCTTTTGTCGTTGTTGATTTTGTTTTGATTTGAGGGTTTTTTTTTTTAACCTTTTGGCAAAAAAAGCTTCTAAAATTTGCCAGAGTCAAGGCACTGAGTATCCCATATGTGAAGTGTAGAACTGGGACTGCCTGGACAGTGAAGGCTTGATTCTGAGCTCAATGAAGTGGGTTGTCTTAAAGACATGGTATCATCAGTCAGCAGTGCCTTGATCTCTACAAGGCAGAAGTTCCTGGTACCAACATGTTGGAATTATTGCAACAGCATTTTCAAAAAAATGTAATACCCACAGCAGCTCCAGGACTGCACGAAGGAGCTCTTTTATCTGAACAATCAGGTAGCAAAACATCCAAACATCTTTCAGAATTGTCCTCTCATCTTTGTGAAACCTTTCCTCTCATGATTGTGAAACCACAGTGAAATCCCCAGGCTGAAGCACTGTTCAGCAGAAGCCTGGTGCTCATCTGAAGACCACAGCCACACTCAGTGCAGATGCAGCTGGGTCAGGGCAGGATTTCTGGCACCTCTTTTAGGATACCAGGACTGCAGCTGTGCCCTCCTGCTACAGGGCTTGTAGGGAGAAAGTTCCTTCTTTATTCTCTGGTATCAGCTCTGACCAGTCTCACGCCCTGACAGTGGGAAGAAATAGAACCCAGCATTTGTGCTTGGTTAAAGTTCAGATGGTTTTGTTCTTCCTCTTGCCCCCTCCTAGAAATATTGTGATTTGCACTGATTTTTCATTATTGACCAGGTTTGCCAGGCACAGCACTTTCTGATACCTCTGTACATGCCTTGATTTCTGTCATGTTGTCCTGAAATCAATCTGGGATGCTTCTCATTAATCTGCCAAGAATCCCTGGATAAATTTTATATGCTCTGTGTGACTCATCAGCAGACTGGTATGAAGATACGAGTGTGGACCAGGGAGTTTCAGAAGGTCTTTTGCTGTTGTTGATAATGTTGACAACGGTAGAAAACAGACTCAGAAGTTGCAATAGAATTTTTAAGCCTATATAATCATGCTATTCTGGTCTCAACTACAGAATTGCTGAATATTTTCTGGCTCATTTGAAAGAAGATATATAAGTGTGTGTATACATACATAGATATGCATATATATACATAAAAGGAAGTATGAAATCCATAAAAGTTTGTCTGCAACAGACCTTACATAATTTGTGACGGTGCCCTTAAGCATAGCCTCCATGTGTTTTGACTTCTTGATATGAGTACTGAATTAGAGAAAAACCAGAGAAAATGTAATGTTATTTTGAGAAAATGATTGATATGTTGCACTATTTATGCCAAATTTCACCTTGGCATGGTCCTGACATTATGTGATGTTAAACTTCGAAGAAGACAGGAGGCAAGTGTTTTTCTCTTGCCCTCTGCAAGAAAGTGAAGGGAGAATGGGAAAACAAATACATCTTTATTTCTACCTGATAAGGGAATTCTTTTCCAAAATAGACTTCTTCACATTTATTGATTTCCTATACATAAATTACGTTTGGAAATTTCCCTAAATGAAAAATCTTTTACAGCTAGATTTATTTTTCCTATTAAGAATCTTCTCTTTTTTAGTTTATTTGATGGTTTGAAGTGTAAGGATGTTTCCTCAGTGAATTCAGTAAAGCTAGAATTTCCCCTGAATTCCTTAAACTTGAAGAAATAAATGGCTAAATCCTAGAAATTAAACGCCTGGAAAATATACGTATCTCTGACTAGATCTGAGACTCTTCAGCAAACGCACAGAAACAAAGCAAATACCCAGTGCATTAATAAGTACCTGATTACTAAAATGATTTATTAAGTACCACATTTGAAATTAATCTTGACAGGCAATGCACTATCTGTCTGTATCAGTGTTTGAGGTGATCTCTTTGGCACCCGTGTCCAGCCTCTGTAGCAGTCAATAAACTTTGAGGAAAAATCCTTGTGTTTTGGAAGTTCAGGAAAGTCTTGGTTTAGTTTTGCTGCAGAGTTCTGTGTTTAATACTTTGCACTTGGAGCAAGCAGAAATTTGTTTCTGGGAAGATTGTGCCTGCATCTGTTCCCATTGTGCTCCATCTACTCCCCAGAGTCAAATGTCTTAAGGCACAGCTGTTGGCTGATGGGGCTCCAAGATTTCTGTGGATAGATGTGCAATCTACTACAAGTAATTGCTCCTGAGGTAGTAGTCGTAGTACCAGCAGTAGTTAGTGTTTGATTGAGATCCTGGCTGGGCTTTGCACACAGCGTCCCAGGGGCTGAGCCTGCAGGCTTGCCCCAGTGCCTGAGCGTGTGGCTCAGGCTGCTGCACCCCAAGTGTTGCCATGGAATAAGCTGGCACGTCCAAAGTGTGAGAGAGTTGTTAACACAACAAGCAAGAGTGCAGGCAAAACCATGTCAACAGCCGAGCTGATGAGACTTGATTTTCTTGAGATTTATGACCTGCATGGGAGGATTATACCCTGCATGGGGTGGAGTAGCTGACATCTAATAGCAGGCTAAGATTCCTTTTACAGTCTTTTTCTCTCTGGAATGCTAAACCTCTCTCTCTCTCCTCATTCCAGCAGGGTTTGGGGTAACTTTAAGAAATTAACATCATTTGGATTCCAAACTTTTTGCCAAATTGTAAACTAAACAATAAGTTCAGCACTTACTAGTGGAGAGACCGGTAGACAACTATATCTAGAGTATGATCTTAGGGAGCTCAGGTTTTTTAGAACATCATTTGTGCTTTGAATGAACTGGAACTCCTTGATGCAGGAAAATTTTCAGTGGAGTCTGTCTTGGATGTCATTATGAAAGAACATGATGTTGAAATCCATAAACTCAAACTGCAGAAAGAAAAGAGCCCCATTTATTACTGGCTGTAGCTGTCATTTCCACAAAGTAATTTTTACTCCTGGTTGTATGTTGCATTATTACAAAGAGTACGATTACGCAGAAGGTGATTTGAGATTAAACTTGCTTTTCTGAATGGCTTGCAATAGGTGTAATGTAAGACACTTTTCTGCTGTGGAAATGGATGTTTACTTCTGGTTTATGTTTTTGCAATGCACTGAACTGTGGCAGTCAGTTTAAGGCTATTACATTTATGGAAGTAGCTTAGTAGTACATTTCAAGTATACATTTTACATCATGTCTCTTAGGACTCGGGAAAATACATATCCATGTAGATAAAAACTTTTATGCCATTCAGAAAGTGAAAATCTGATTTTGCTTATAAAATCTTTTCAAGGCAGAAAATACTTTCAAGTGAACAATTTTTTTATGACAGACCCCAAAGGTATTATGGTAACTTGGCAACGCAACTCTGAAATGACCAAATCTTTTGATTTGAGAGTATTGTTTGTTTTCCACCTATCATCTAAAGAAATAGTAATAATGAAAGATTGAAGTGAGGAGTTTGCTGTGGTGGTTTT
>WBMY01014425.1:378554-495145 GCA_013397315.1 Donacobius atricapilla
GGTGTGTTTTTTTTTTTTTTTTTTTTTTTTTTTTTGAGCGGGGTTGTGGGTACATTCAAACATTGCCTGGTGTGTTTCTAAAAGTCCCACACAAACAGAAGAAAGAAATTGCTAATCTTGACCAAGGCCATGCTCATTCTATGTAAGTTTATTCAGTTCTAGGGGGTAGAAAATATGAGATTTTCTGGTATAGTTTTCTTTTTCTTTTTCTTTTTTTTTTTTTTTTTCCCCCCTGTGGTATTTTCTTAGATGCTTTATGTTGTTTAAAGAAGGTTTCTGCAATAGTAGCACTAACTGGTATTTCACCCTGTTAGGATTTGTTTTAAGTTGTGTGCTGACCCTGCTTCCTGTGAGTGATGATCTTACTCATAGGGTTTTAATTCCAGTCTAATCCTAACACATACCTGAGTAGCACTTTGGTTGAAAAATGCTCTCCCCTTTTCAGGCCTGATTTTTTTTTTTTTTACTTGCTTCTTTTAATTTTCAATTAAGAATTCTTTAGTGAATAAGGACTTGGACTAAAGCCAGTTTAAAGACATTGAGAGTCTTTTCATTGACTGCAATGGGCTCTGGATCTGACAGTAAGCATATTAAGAAATACTTTTTAGTGGGTTGTGTGGACAGCACAGTCACCTAACACAGTAAAATCAGTGGCCACTCAGTCCAAATGAGACTGAAATCTGCTTTATTAAATAAAGAGAATTTCAGTCAGTTGCAGGAAATATTTTTTATCCTCAAACAGCAAAAACTTTTCTTGTTAATATCGATGCAGCCTGGTACCTACAAAAACATCATCCTGACAGTTTCATTACCTTGGCACAACAGAATCTTTCTCCCCAAGTCCCATCCCAGGAACATTTCTATTGAAAAGAGACACTTGTGCCTGCATCAAAACATCTCCTATAGTACACTGGTGGGTAATGCTTAAATTACTGCCTATCATGAGATGGAACCTGTTAAACCTCTGGAAATCAAACAGTAAATAAGAATAATAGATTTAGCTGTTTAGGGAAAAGATAAATGAATCTACAAAATGATGGAACCTTTTATCTGTAGGTTTTGGGAAAGAACAAATGTATATAGGAGAAAAAGATTTTCAATCCCCCCACCCCGTTTTTTAGCCCTTCATCTGTCTCTAGGCTCAGTGAGGAGTGTGTTATCCTGCACCAGGCTCGCTAGATGGCAGGACAAGATAACCTTCAGGAACAGGGAATTTCTAGGGACTGAGACAAAAAAATGGTTATGATGAATTTGAAAAAATGGAAATAGAAGGCAAAGAGAAACTGAACAAGAGACAGGAATTTTGTTTCTCTGTGATTAAAAAAAAATTGAAAAATAAGAAATTTAGATTCTTAAATTGACATTCCAAGAAGTGTAATATGATAATGGCTAAATTGCACATGGAAGTGTGGAAAAGTGGAGTCTTTATTTCTGAGAGACAATGGAGCACATTATAAAGCAAATAGCTTGACAGTAATTTCTCCTTGTCTGTTTTTAGTAAAGACCCATGTGTTTGAATAAGAACTTTCTTCATTGTCTCCAGGAGCTCCTTTTTCAGAAATGTCACTGTATTCATAACCTTATGGCTCTGCTGCAAGAAAATGGATCATGAGAAGGAGACAGGGAAATGGCCCTTGGGGTCATATTTTTATCTGAGTAACACTGGTGTTAATCCAAAGTAAGAATGAGCAGAATCTACCCCATTATGTAGTAAAGTTCATTCCCTTGTCTATAGAGGATCAATTCCTGGAGTAAATTTTCAAGCTACTTGTCTGGCATAGCTGAGATGTCACTGAACAACTCCTTTTCTGGCACTTCCTCTGGAATAGTAGTCACCAGACAAAGAGAATGTCTGTGACTTCACCCCAGAAGAAAGAAGCAGCAAAATGTGCTTTCTACAAAGCATGTGTTTACCTCTCAGTGTATGAATACACTATTGCATGTGTATTCCACTTTTCACCTTGTTATCAGAACTGTTGAGAGACCTCAACTGTCTAAACAGCAAATAGATAACGTGTATCAGTATTGGAAAATATAGCATAGCACACAGCATCAGCCTCAGATGATGGTATTAGACTGAGTGTCTTTGGCTTTTGAAACTGAAACTTTTACTCCTTCACAAGATTTCCACAGAAATCACAGAATTGTAAAATGGTTTGAGTTGGAAGGGACCTTAAAGATCTTCTTGTTCCAACTCCCTTTTCGTGTGCAGTGTCACCTTCCACTATCCCGGGTTGCTCAAAGCCCCATCCAACCTGGCCTGGGACACTTCCAGGGATGGGGCAGCCACAGCTTCTCTGGGCAGCCTGTGCCACTGCCTCATCACCCTCACAGGGAGGGATTTCTTCCTTATATCTGGTCTAAACTTATTCTCTGTCAGTGTGAATCCATTCTCTCTTGTCCTGTCACTATATGCCCTTGCCAGAAGTCCTCTTCTCTCTCGTAGGACCCTTTGGTTACTGGAAGCTGCTCTAAGGCTTCCCTGGAGCCTTCTCCTCTCCAGGCTGAACAATGCCATCTCTCTCAGCCTATCTCCATGGCAGAGGTGCCCCAGCTCTCTGATTCATCTCCATGGCCTCCTCTGGATCTGCTTCAACAGGTCAGCAGTCCTTCGTATGCTGGGATGCAGCACTGCAGGTGGGGCCTCACAAGGGAAGAGCAGAGGGGCAGAATCCCCTCCCTTGCCCTGCTGGCCACACTACTTGTGATACAGCCCAGGACATGGTTAGGTTTCCGGGATAATTTTGGAAATTCTTGGTCAAATAAGGACCAAGTGTTTATAATACACTGGAGGCTTAGTCACAGAAGTTCTGAATGTAATGGAATAAAAACTGTGAAAGTTTGGCAGTAAGTTGTCTTGTAACCACCAAACAGTAAGAGTTTTAAAAGTTCATTTATTTGGAAATTTCTGATCAATTAATTATTTTAATTTGATGAACAAGTTGTTTAATCATCATCATCATCATCATCCAGAAACCCAGTTAACAGCTGTTAAAAGCTGTTATTTTTACTGCTACACATCTACATGGATTTCAATGAGCTTGGAAACATAGCTCTGAACTGAGAACCTGCTGCACTTTTAGAAAGGTTCCCAGTGTTCAAATTGTCCAATACTCATGTAAACTCATACATACAGTGACAAGAGGAAATTGAACATAAATTAACAAATGAACATCAAAAATAGATTTTAAAATGTTTTTGTCATATTTCTTCTGTAAGTTCTGTCTGCTGCCATATCTGTCAGGGTCTTTCAGTGACAGGAGTAATCTGGTTCCAGCTTGACCTATCTGGGACCAGTCTTAAGATCTATGGGAATATAGTTACCTTTGAAACTTCCACACCTTTTCTATATTTGGTTAAAATTAACTGGCAAACTCAAAGAATATTTGAGGGAAGAGAGAGCAGAATCACACCAGTTCTATTCTGTATATTTTCAATTAAGAAGTTGGGCTAAAAACCCAGGCAAATTGATTAAAACCAGTTAAAGAATGTGGCCAAAAAACCCAGTTGGCAGTCCTTAGAGAATTTAAAATCATTGTCCTTTTCACTTGCTCTATTTATCCAGCTTAATTCCTAACAGAACTTCTTATGCCCTAGAGATTAACAAAAAGTTATCTCTGCTGGGATTCATTTGGCAACATGATCAAGCAGGAACATGGAATATCTGGTTCCAGCTCCCCCGGCTATGAGGAAGTCCCTTAGCTCATTTGTTACATTTTTAAAATGATGATAATGGTTGTGACGTTGTTTATAAATATTTTATTTATGACAAGTCCTTTATAAACACCAAATTTGATTGTACTGTTGGTAGGATGGAACTCCATCCAGCTATATCTGTATTGTTTTGAGAAGTTAAGAAACATGTGTGAATGTGGGCACTGAGAAAATCTGAACCTCCTTCTAAAGTTTCTGTGCATGATTTTGTGATTTGATAGGAGCCTGGGGGCGGGGGGGAAAAAAGGCCTAAAAGAGAGCAAATCTGGTGACTGCAAATAGCTGGCCACCTGGGGTTTTACAGACTCTGATTCTCCTGTTCTGGAATCTACTGCCTTTTTCTGTCTTAAAGTTCCAGAGGCCACAATCCATCATGGATGTCCAAGACCTCCTCTACTTAAAGTACTATAAAAAAAAGGATCCAAGCTGCTGGCTGCTGAAATGGCTTTCTTCATGCGGTGTATGCTGCAGTTGTTCACAGCTGGGTGATAGATTTGCTGTTTCCCCACCAGGAAAACTTCTCAGTCTGAGGCTCCCTGAGACACACTGGGCCCCAGGTGGGGGACCAAGTGGGACACTAACTCTTTCCATCCTTGCAACCATTCAGTTATTTCTGATACCCTTTTTGTTCATGCTCCAGGAGGTCACATGGCTGGAAAGAGAGAGCTTGTCTCACAGCTCTATTTAGACCTAAGCCTGGTTAGGAGAAACAGCATTCCTCACAGTTGCAGGATAATGTAACATCATAAATAGAGCTATCAAGAGTGTCAGGCAGCCTTTGCGGTTGTCAGAGCAGTGATGTTTAAAGAAAAGGTTTTTTTTCTCTCTTATTTTTTCCTAAATAGCTTTCCTCAAACTGTCAGGAGAGCACCTGGTGAAATGAAGCTTTGCTTTTGCTGTGTAGCTTTTGTTCTTAGAGATGGTTTAAGTAATAAATATGATGAAATAATTACATAGAAAAATAACAACTTCATTTCCATCAGAACACTAAGGGGTGGTTGTGATTCTTCAAAATGCCTTGAATACTTGAGGAAATAATTACAGCTGGGATACAGCTGAAATACTCCATACAGTATCCCAGTATCTGTGGATAGCAGAGGATGTGTAGTACCTGAAAAAGCAGGGGGGAGTGAAGGTTAGATGCTCATGCTAATTAATCTGGAGATGGTTGATTGGAATTGAATCACCTCTAGTCTCATTAGTATTCAGCAGCACAACTGCAGGATGAAATGGAAACAAACACTTGGGATTGCAAGGAGAGGTAAAAAGAGGCTGCTTTCTCTGTTCCAGTTTTACAAGGAATTCACTGGAGTTTGGAATGATTTATGCATGCTGACGATCTGGCCTTAAGGAACCAGCTGGAACAAAAGTTAGATCTTAAGGGGGCTGTGAGGTGTCTCTGGAATCTCAGCAAAAGCAAGCCGTGGGTTTCTGGCTGCCAGGGGTCTTCCCACATCTGTGTCTGATTTATCAATAAATAGATCATTTGGTCGCTTTCTACAAATGTGAGGGAAGAGGACCGTAAGTATTACAGCGTTTGCTTTATTGGCCTTACCATTAAATCCTCAATCCCAATCCCTCAGCAGCTTGTTCTCAATTCTTCCCACAGGAGGTGGTCGTGGCTAAAGAAACGGCAAGGGTAGAAACAAGGTGCTAGCTATTATTGCTAATTATTGCTATGTGGTGCCTTATTATCTTAATGAGGATGAGTCTCATCCAACCCACCTTTTAATGCCACCTTCTTCCTGCTGGCTCAGGATACTAGGGTCACACTAAGTCCAGGAATTTCAGGAGCTGTGTTGGGACTGCTGTGATACCTCTGGAACTACTACAAGAGTAGAATGAGGTTTTTTTTCTCTTCTCCTGGTAAGTAGGTTCCCACCACTGGTATCTCTTTCCTTTCCTGTTGTATGTTTATAAAGGCCAGAAAAAAAGGGGTCTTCCTTGGTGGCTTTTGAGTACCAATGAATTAAACTCTCCCTGTGACCTGCTACTCTAGGGCACAGTCTGGTATGACTCAAACCAGAAGCAAAAGAAATTTCAACAGTTTCTTTTCTAATACTGTTGAATGCTGTCTAGCTATTCTCAATAGGCTAAAGGCTAGGGCAGAGCATTTATGGAGTGTATATTTCTGTGGACATAAGATACAGAGATGGTCCAAGTCTGGTTTACAGCATACAAGGCTGTAGTAAAGGATATAGAGGTATGGCAAGCCTCATCCACTGCCATAGGAGAACTCTGTCTCTATGAAATTTTGGTGATCAAGGTTTTGCTAGCAAAGTATGGACTGTTTACTTACTGGAGTAAGAAAATGAGTTTTTAGGAATGTTTTCATGCTGAGAAAAGAGGTATGATGTATGTGTGTGCTTCTGTAGGAGAGTTTGTGGGTGACTGAGAGAAGAGAGAGAACTCTGCTCTCATGCCAGCTGTGAAAGGTCAGGAGTAGCTCCTAGCCTCAGGGCCCAAATACACTTTGTAGAGCAGCCTTGACACTTCCATGAACCTCTACAAAGGGCAGTAGCCCACAAATACTGATGAGTTACAAGACAAGTGGATGCAGTTTGGTGCCTTGCATATTGAACAGTTATTGGGGAACCCAAATGCTTTTTATTGGACTTTCTTATTTTCTTTACAGGTAAAAAACAAACTTTTGTTTGCTGTCCTGACTACCTGAAGTCAATACTTTCTTCAAAAGCTGTGAATAATACAGCTAAATATTAGAGATTTGTAGGGTTAGAAACATTGTTGGTGGTTAGCACAGAAGTGTCAGGAGCTTAATGGCAAACCTGTAAGTGATGCGATACAATGCCTAGGACAAGCACTACAATTGTTGGAATTTGTAGCAATGTTCTAAATAGAAATTATTTCATGAGTGTAAAGATAAATTGGTTTCTGCTGTGAAGTTTTTACAAATAGTACCTGACTGTAATTTACAATAATGTACTAGAGTGAAAGCAATAAAATATGAAGGCTTTTTTTCCCATCCTTTCAATACCCTTCTTGCGAAGGTCAGTAGACCTGGTGGGTTTGTAATGATGGCAGGGACATATAGGAGTAAAAATATTGTGGTCATATTCATGCTTTGTTACTAATTAAATGAATCAAAAGAGCTCTTTCTTGAAGAGCAGGAAATCCTTATGTGAGGATATATGTTCTCCATACAGGAGAGCTATTAGGGCATCTTTCCTCATTCCTCTTCTTTCTCTCCCTCTCCTTTCGTCATTCCCCCTTCATTTTGCCTGAAAGCAATTTCCTCTTAATTAAAAATACTTATTTTCCAATTGAATCCATGATGCCAGTATAGCCTTGGTCTCCTTTTGTTTGGGTTAGTTAACTTTTTTAGAAGGGGATGGGAATTTGAAGGTGATGGAAATATTTTAATCAGGCGATTTAAGGGATTTCAGGACATTGAGCCATCTGAGGTCTCTTGCTCGAAACTCCTCCCTCTTGCTGCCTGTCTGGCATGGTAAGGACTGGTTTCAGAGCAGTATTACGTTCTTGAATACCATACAGGTTTTGGGGCCTGCTTGTAAATGTCACAGATTTGGTTTGGGTGTTACACACATGTGGCCTTTCAGTCACTGTCTCTGCAGCTCTAGAGCATCTGAGGTGTTTGGTTGTGGCTGCAGAACAGTGTTTTCCTCTGACATGGGCAGGTAAAAGGAAGATTATTACCTTAATGGAAGGTGCATCCAGGTTTTTGATGCACAAGTATGTGCTTCCTTCAGAGATGGATTCGTGAATATGTACTTGCATGAGGATCACTTCTTTCCCTGGATGATTTTTTTTTGGTCCCATTTTATTTCTTGTCTGTGGAAATGGTCATGCACAAATGTCACACAGATCCAGAGGACAAATTATATAACCAGTTCCATGTAACATACAAAAGAGCAGTACTGGTTAGATAACTTGCATGTGGTAGCACAGCAACCCATGCATGAGAACTCAGAAAACTAAAATGCTGTTTTAACATGAAGTGGGTCTGCCTTTAAAAAGGGAGACTGCTTGCGCAGAAGTGGCTAACACTGCTGGGTAAATTGATCACTGCAAATGTTTGCCCTGCTCTAACCTTGTTTTCTTGATCATATAGCTCCCATTAATGAATTTTTATGAAAACCTAGTGCACATTTATAAGTGAGGATACTGCTTGAACCAGGGGGCTGTATCCTTGATCAGGAAGTCATCCATCAGTTTTGGACAGTTAACTCTGAGCACTTTTCATCATAAGATGAAATTCTTCTCATTCCTTTATTTACCAATCTGCACATTCTGTGCTAGTACGACATTGTCGCTCACCCCACACAGGGGGGCAAAATGGAGAAAACTAGAATTGACTGCAAAGGGTGTTACTTTACTGATGGGAAGCAGCAACTTGGATTCCAAACCCCAGCTATCTTAATATTTTTTCTCTTCCTTTGTGGCTTTACGCAACATCTGCTGCTCTTTTAAGCCACACAGGGGGAGTGAAGAGTGGTGGATGTGGAATTTGAACTGGATATAAGCTCTGTCTTGAAATAATAGGACAGTGCTGGTATGAGGATTAGGACATCAGGGTGAAAACAGGGAGATGGGAAGGTATGGGTTTTTGAGCCTGCACTGGAGGTGTGTGCTGTGATCTGTGGGGTTTAGTACCCCAGTTATTTAGACTCTGGTGCGTTATAGAGCAGTCAGCTCTGTGGTATGCAGGGTTGTGGTCTCAGTGCTGAAGCCTGCAATTAGCAAATAGTGACTGGTCAGTATTGCAGCTCTGATTCAGTCAGTAGCCTCCAAGTCAGTAAAGTAAATATACACACATTCTTTCCCTATTATGGTTAAACTATTACCAGAGGGAATATCGGCTCCTGTCACTTAGGTACAATTGCATTACAATAAGCTGTGAAGCACATAATCTGATTTTTTGTTTATTTGTTGTTGTTCTTTTTTTATAGAACAGTTTAGTGTTGTAATCAAAACTGCAAGGAGAAAAAGAAAAATATTGTAATTCTGCAGATATGTGGGAAACTAGAAACATTTCACAGTGTAAGTCACTTTGAACTGACTCAGTTTTGTTGCTTGTGGATTTTGCTGAGCTTGTCAAACAGAAATGATGTTGAAAACCTTAATGGTGAAGCAGCTGGGAATTGCTAAGCAACGAGGTAGTTTCCTACATACAGTGTCATATCACTGCAGTGGCTTCTTCTATCAGCAATATCTTTTAAGAGTTCACCAAACTAATACTGGAGTTCCAAACACCAACTTAAATCTGGAAAGATCATCTTTTATTGCTGTGATGAAAAAAAAAACCCCAAACTGTTTTAAATTAGTAAGGTATATAAGTACTTAATGTCTTATGGGGAAGAAGATATATCCTTTGGTTTTTTGGCTCCTTTTGGGGGGGAGGGAAGTATTTATAAAACTTTGTTTACAGAATTGATAAATAAGGTCTGAGAATAAAAACTAGACACTGAATGCAGCAAATTTTATGTTGCACTTGAAGGAATACATAATGACTCCTGCAAAGGATGTGAAATGAAGTGTGATTGGGTGGTCAGCTCAAAGAATTTAGTCAGGACTCTTTAACCTCCATTTCAGAGTGATGTGACTTTGCCTCTGACCTTGGGCCATTTGTTTGGTTCATAAGTTATTTGGAGACTCTACTCCTTCAAGTTCACAAATATTGCATGACTCCTGCAGTCACACAGGGCCACACGCTGTTAGTCCTTGTGGCATAAATTGCAGAAAGGTGTGTGTTTTGTTGGGTTTCTTACTGTGACGCTGCTGTGAGTCAGTGCTGCCCATGCTGACATTACACTGTCAGTAGTATGCGCTCAAATTAGCAGGAAGTAAGAGAGAAGACGAAGAAGGCATTAATACTCAGTTATAATGGGCTTAATGCCTTAACATTTATGTAGTTTGGATTTTTTCATATACATGTTTCCTAGTTGCTGTGTTGAACTGAAAACGCTGGGCTCAATTGGGAAGAAAAAAGTCAATGAAATTTCTTTTGTCAGCTTTGAGAAACTTCACATAGACTGCCTCAGAGAGAAGATGCCCTCTAAAGCTGTATGTTCAAAGGACTTTTGAAGAGAATTCAGGCTTCCCTTTACAGTCAGTGAAGAGGGCTGAAGCCCCATCTGCAAGCTGGGGTGGGGCAGATGAGTAAATATCAAGCTCCTTAATATTCTTAAGTCTTGCTGTTTAACCAGTGACTTAGACTGTGTCTGTGTGGTGGGGAAATGCAACAACTACATGAAACTTCTTCTCTGACTTGAGCTCCACATTTTACAGCAGTGGATCCCGGGCTAAAAGTTAACACCAACCATTTCAGAGATGGAGGTGCCAGAAAGATCAGAGGCAGGTGCTAAGAGGACAAGCCTTGGTATGGAACGATTACAGGCTCCCCTCTGAAGAGGTAGTGAAATTTGGGGTGGAGAGCACCACACTGCCTAATTCTTAGAATGGAGGGAAAATGATCAGGGAAGAGATACTGCCAAGAATTTCTGTTTGAGAGGAGATGCTGCATTTTCATCCTTTTGGTAGGGCATTTGGAAATTGTCCAAGCCCCGCAGTGACAGGTATTGCCAGTCATTTGCAGCAGCAGCACCACCAAGCTTTCAGTTCTGACTCGGGTGTTTTCATAACTTCAGCTCCTCCTGCGTCATAAGAAATGTGTGAAATGTATGCATGGCAGGTCAGCATTTGAAAATACATACAGAGAGCACCATAATTATCTGAAGGTAAACTGCCGGACATTGTGATGCTGTGTTTTAGCAGGCTGAATTCTGAACTGACACACTTAGGTTGCTGATCCCATTTATATGAGCAAAAAAATCTAAATGACTGTCTCTTGTCCAAATTTACACAGCCGGAATTTTATTTTTTTAGAAATGTGCTGTAAGGTCCCCTAGGGAGGAACATGATTAAGCTTTGTCCTTGGGTAAAACACAGTGCATTGTCATCTCCTCTTTGAAAGGTTTCACTAATCTCAGGACTTTGGCATGGAACTAAATTTAGAGTCTGGATGCCAGTGGAGGCAGTTCACGTTTTCTTTAGACAGTGACAAACAGTATATTCTGAATCACTCCTTCAGGTCAGAGTTCAGCTTTCATCTTGCCTCTGGTCAGAGGCTGGATGACATCCTGAACAACTGGTTCCTTGTAGTTTATGATGCCAACTGACAGTGGAGTAGTTTATTATATGATATACAGCCTTTAATTTTCTGGAGAGATGTGGAGTTGACGTTTGATAAGCCATTCATGATAAAAGAATAACTACTAGAGAAAAATGAAGAAGGGGCAACAGAAATAGATGTGTTTATTCTGAGTGCTCTGCTTTTTAAGTCTGACCTAAACATACATCGTGAAAAGAATGAGAGAATAGGAACATCATTGCCATTATATAGGTTCTATCGAAAGGAAACACAGCTCATCTGGACTTTTAGATTGAAGCACTGTGCTGAAATTGAATGCTTAGACTCTCATGAACTAGCTTTCCTAGTGTGAGCAAGCATTTATATGTGTATACAAATCAATAAAGAGAATCAACTTTTGCATAGTCTGTTATAAGCCTGAGCTAAACCTAACAGCTTCATAAAGTGAAAGCTAAAGGAAAGAGGTTACATTTACACTGTGGCCACCCTCTGCTTCCAGGAGTATTGGTGTCAAAATCAGTGCCAAGTGACTTGTTTTCAGTCTCCTTTTTAGTGTCCTTGACTTCCTTGTTATTCAGTTTGCCCTCTGTAAAACCAGAGGCTATGCTGGCTGCTCAGGAGACAAGCTAAACATCCCCAGGCCAGCAGAGAGCTTGCAGTAATTGTAACAACAGCCACAGCTGTCCCTGAGCAGTACACTTTTGCTATACTTCACACAAACTGGACTTGAGCTGTAGGAAACCTGTGACCTTCATCAGTTAATTTAAAAAATCAGAGGGCAGATGTTTAGTCAGAAGGACTTCTATTATTAAAAACAATATGAGAGGATGTCAGACTACGGTGCCCTTGGCTAATCTGCATTTTTGTAGGAGACTGCCTAAAAATATTAAAAATCAAGTATTATGTGTAAAAATAAAGTGTTCTTGAAAGCTGACAAGTAGATGTGAGGCTGGGAACAAGGTCTGTGTCCTGTTGTTTAACAGAAGAGTTAGATTTTCACTGGTGAAGATATTGGTTCTTAATTGTAAATCCCCCACAGGTGGTTCAGGGATGTTTTACCTGCTCTAAGAATTGCCCAGTGGCTCTGACCTCCCACTGGGAAATCTGGCTACAAACCAGAGAGAGGTGGAATGAGATCTGACTGGTAAATCTTTCTGATTTAGTGCTTGTTTGCATTACCTGTACTTTGGGCAGGCAAGGTCATAGAGAAGAGAAAGAATGCTGCCAAGTAGAGTAAGTATTGCTGAAGAATATCTTCAAGACAGGAGGGAGATTTTTAGCAATGGTTTTATGTGTCAGATTAGCAAGATTTGAAGTGACGTCATTACTGAAAGTGACCCTGAATCGAGTTTCTTTGAAATGAGGTTCTGTTCTTGCCTTGAGTTGGATGAAAATTATTATACAGAAGAGCTGTTAAGAAGAAAGGAGCATTTACAGCTGAAGTTTAGTGGTTGTAAGACTTCTGCCCTGTTGGCCTCCTGTATCATCTCTTACCTTATATAAAGTGTAACAGCTGGTGTGTGGGTGTGTGTGCCTTCAGAGATGTTCATTGTGTAGTGTCACTGAAATGGGGTGAAATCCTACGTCCTTTCACCAATCCTCATAAGATAGACTGAATTACATCCTTTGTAGCTAATGTAGAACCAGAAAAGTAGAATATTTGGACCAAAATAAGTAAGTGGTGATGAGTACACTCTTAAATTCTACACGCCATTATTTATGGTTTCCCTTAGATCTGAAGGTATATGTGGCTGAACACAGATCTGAAGTCTGAGATTTTTGTGTGCAGTAAATGGGCAATGATTTTCCTTGTACCACACCAAACTTTGTCTGTTTTTGTTATGGCTGGTAGGAAAGAGGGGCTCTATAAACCTCAGGCCTGCCCAAGTTCATGCAGGTGCTGAAGAGCAGAGCATGTCTGTGTTCCAAGAGCTGTCTTGCCTTGCCCAGAGTACTGTGCAGGGAGAGAGACTGCTCCAGAAGTTCTAACTAGCACAGGAGTAAGCAATGCTGAGATTCTGGGAAGTGTTCCATTCCTGGACATTCAAAAGAGGCTGCTGGAACTGAAGGCTACAAGAGTCTCATGAGCTTCTGGAGCAACCAAAGCTAAACTATGGGTGTGCACAGTCTTCTCAGGACAGATGCAAGGTTCTTCCATCAAGAAGCCCTTCAGCTGCTTCCTCCTGTGCCTGCTATTAAGGTAATTAGAGACTGCTGAGAGGTAGCTTTAGTAGGTGGCACTGTGTAATGTTCAGCAGTCTCCTAGATGGGTGAAACCACTTCACCTTTGTCTTTAAACCTATCTTTCCCCACTTATCTTCTGCACAATAAATTGGCCTGTATCATCTCTTACCTTATATATCTGAAAAGTGTAACAGCTGGTGTGTGTGTGTCTTGAGTTCCTCTGGGCATTCCTGTTTACCTTCTCTAAGTAAACAGTTGTCCTTCTCACCCCTGCCCCAGTTGTTTGCAATCTGAGAATCTGTTTAAGACTGGAGCCAAGATCTTCAGATTCTGAATTGTTGCTGTGAACAAAGCTCAAAGCCAAAGCATATTCTGGAAAGGCTGTTTTTCACATGCTTATAGTTTTGGAAAAATAAGAGAGAAAGCAGCAAGAACCCAATGGGAATCAGGGGCAAAACTAAATTTAAAGGCGATCCCCTCTCAGAATATGGAAAATAAACTTGAAACAATGTGATATGCAGGTCAAGATCACAGCACACTTTTAACCACTTAGCAAGCATTTTTAGCAGTGTTTGAGTCCAGCACTTCCCGTGTTAGTTGCACTTCTTCCCCCAGTGAATTAGAAATATTTCACAAAAGCAGGGAAGTGTTATTGCTGTTTTCTACCTGGGTAAGCTGATGCAGAGAGGTGAAGGCTGAGAGTTTTCAAACTTGGCTGTCCAATGGGAAGTCTCCTGTGGGAGCTGCAGGTCTGCAACATTTCACATTGCTTCAGATGATGTTTGTGCCAAAATCTGCTGACCTGCTGGAGCATCAGAGCAGGTCTTTTACTTGGGTGCTTTATAAATATGCAGTGGAATATTCTGATTGAAATTTTACCATTCCTGTTCAAGCATTTTCTCAAGTGAGCTTCATTCCTTTCCTAGAAATGGAAAAGTATTGTCATTATTGAACTACAAAAGGCTCTATTGCTATCAGACCTAAAAAGTCAGTATAATGGAAGATGCTTGCATTAATGAAAATCACCTGCTAGCAATTAAAACAATACTTTCTAAGCAGAATAGCTGAATGTGCCATTGATTTAATGACCCTTGGCAGTGACTGTTTAGCTGGATTTACAGGAAGCCTCACATGACATTTCATTAGTATCACAGTGAATTAACTTTATAGCAGTGTAGTGCTTAATCCAATTTAGACTTGGTATTATTAATGATACTACCAGGGAAATAGTTTTTAAGGCAATTAAACAGCAATATGTAATGTTGCAAAGCATCACTACTGATATCTGAAGGCATCACAAAAAACCACATTTTAAAAAGGAATTGAAAATGGGAAGTTAGCACTTCCTGGTGATTTAATCCTTTGCACTTGGAAGACTACCAAGCCACATAAAAACCAGATTCTAGAAGATAACTTTTGAGGGAGTGTAAGCAAATACATTCATCCTCCTGCTGGCTAGCAGCTCGAGCCACATGCAGTGCATGTGTTACCTCCAACAAATGGTGCTTGGCTTACAAAGGGGGTGAAATGGTGCAGGACACGTGCTCTCCACTCCAAAGCCAAATCTAATGGCAGATTAGGACCAAGCAGTTTTCCACACTAAACAGAAAGTATTAGAGCACCTAGGCTCAAATTCAAGCTGGTGCAGGCCACTGCAATCTCACAGTATTTGTTTAATGACTTCCTACCTGTAGATATCTTAAGTAGGGACCTCAGATTTCAGGAGAACATCCTTGAATAAAAGATTGACTCCTTTATGTGTATCTGCTAGCATTGCTCAGTAGCCGGGGCATGTATAAAGGCTCAAACCAAAACTCAGTGACAGTGACAAGAACATTGCTGCTGATGTGAATTATTTGGGACCAGGAATGGGAACAGGTGTTTAGCTTTTGGTTTTTTTGTTGTTTGGGCTGCTTTTTCCTTTTAACTAACTCTAGCATCAATTTATATGAAGTAAAACAGAATGAAAGAACAGATTCATTTTGATCAAAATCCCTGCTCACATCAATTGTAATTTTGCCTAATATAAGCCAGCACCCATAATTATCCATAACAGCAAGGAACGATGAATTGGGCCAAGTGAAGTGACAAGTGCATTTTAAGAGATCGTAAAATTCCCATTTGCAGGCATCATTGTGTTAATACCCCATGACCAATAACCCATATCATCATATTCAAAAGTATTATTAAGCTATAATTTATGAGGTGGGCTCCATTGCATGGTGGGCTAAGAGATCCTGCATTTACGCATTTTTCTGGTTATGTTCTAATTTTGTTCACTGTCTCAGATTTTTTATTTAAGTTCCAGGAAAAACACTAAGATCTGATGGATAAATGTGTAGGATACCTTTATGCCACTGTTCCAAGCAACAAACTGTGGGCTTTCCTGAGACAGGTGTTTTTTTTATCATCTTTATGGATTTAAGTTTGATTCAAATTCTTTTCCCTCTTAATATTTGATGTACAGAATACTACAGATGTGTTTAAGTGATACATTAGTTCTAAAGATGATTCTTAAGCTAGTCTTATTGTTTGTTTCTCTCCTTGGTATTTATAGCAATGGCTAAGTACTTTTAATTTTATTTTATGGCATCAAAATGTAGTAGGGAAAGGAAACAACGTGTTTGCATCCTTTACACGCTGGTGCTTTACTGCCTACACCTATGTGCCATGGATATGTACTGTACTGTGTGATAAAATTTAACTTTATTTCCATACAGTGATTTTTCCATATCACAAGTGCCTCCTGCCTGTTTGATTTTGTGTAGGCACACACTTTGTATGTATGGTTTGGCTTTTCTTTTTTAATTAAGTAACAGAAGTCACTTTTCTATAACTTCAGTGTGCCTGAATAGATCAGTTTCTGTGCTGTGACTTAAACTGAGTAGCTGATACTAACAGGAACTTATATAACTGAAGTGAGAAGTTCAAAGCAAACAGTGTGAGTTATTCCCATAATGTGATGTTAAACTGTGGCCTTCCCTACTGGAAGATGAAGTGACTATGAAAAAACTTGTATGGTTTAAAAAGGAAACTTATATCATTCATGAAAGAAATCCTCTCAAGAAAAACCAAATGCAAAGGAAGTGCCTCAGACTGGAGAGTCCTTAGTGCACAAATTTCTGTGAGTGTTAGAAGATATTTCAATGCACGTTTTCCCTTTTTCTGTTCTGTGAACATCTACTCTGTTTTGGACTGATTTGATCTGTCAGCCTCTTCATTTTCTTAATTTGTAACTAGACTGAAGCGGGAATGTATGAAATGTATTTAAGCCAAAATGAGCCAAACTTAACTGCTGGTGATTAATGAAACTGATAATTCTTCCTCTTCCTAGTTCAAAGGCCTTCTAAAACCTGGTACAGGCTTTGCTTAGCCTGGTTCCAGCAGCTGTTGTGCATGCAACTGTGAAGAGAAGTTGCCTGAAGGTTGTTCTTGGTGCTCTCTTGCTCCAATATAATTGATGACATATGCTCTAGACCCTAAAGTAATGAAGCCCTTTAGGAGACTGAGTAAAATATGTGGGGGTGAAGTTTCTGCTCATGAAGTAATATTAACATGAGTGGAGTTAGGTACAAAGCCCCAAGCAGGGGATTTGGGGAGAGCCTGCTGCAACTGTGGACCCTACAGAAGCGCTCTTTGTCCTCAACGTACAGCATGTGTTAATGTGGGACCTGTTGTGAGGAGATCTTTTTGGAGAGAGAATGGGACAAATAGGGAATGTAACAATCTCCTGTAATGTGTAAGCGATGTTAAACTGCCCCTCTTGGGTATTAGGGCTGGGGAAAACCTTCTGCATAAAGGGGCTGAGTTTTCCTTTCTAATGTCCCCCTTTTGTCAGATGAGCAGAAGTCTACACAGCAAAGAGTTAACCTTTAGGATGATCATAATTCTGTAATGACTTCTGTTCAATGTCTTAATTTCCTTTGTACCTCTGAAAGCGCAGCTTTTATTGGCGTAAAAGTTGTCATAAAACAAATTGAATCCTTCAGTGATGTTAGATAAGTATTTCATTAATAATGGTCAATTAATGTATCAGTGCAGCACAATAACTGTCTGAGTTTATATTACAGAAACACCACTTCCCTTCATTGTAGAAGGCTTTTGTTCTTGGAAAGTCAAAACATTTGTGTTGAAGTACTGTCTGACATGCTGAACCCACACTGTGGTGTCACACCCCACGTTGCTGTGCTGATATCACTGCAGGGATGTGGGATGTATCTGAAGACCTGGACTCTTCACCTTATCCTCTTATAGCTGTACTTCTCAGGTACACCGAATCCCCTGTACTTTTCCTGGAAGAGTCTGTGGTCTGCGGTTGATTTAAGGGGGGGGAAATTGTTACAGACTGTTGCCAATTTGGCCAAGGAATTTATGAATCTAGAATCCCTAAATAGTTGCAAAATCCTAGAAATTACAGATGGAAAGGGACTAGGGAGGATTATTTGAACACATATGCCAAAGCAGGATTGTTTTGTGCAGTTAATTCTCCAGAGTTCTGTCCAGACAGATTTTGAAAAGCTGTTATATGATATTTACAGTCAGTGCTTGGGAATATTGTATTCTGTGACACTTGTGTATGCTGCTTCAAACCTTTGAAAAAGCATGTACTCGCATCAGACATGTATGTATCATATAGATGTGTCCACATGGCTTTTCAGAAAAAATGACTGCTTTCCAACACTAAAGAACTTCTCCCACAGCCACTACTGGTGCTTGGAATTTAAATGATATTTGTCATGAGGGCTTTGGAATATATCAACACTGAAATGATAATTTTTCTAGGCTATTTCAATGCCTGTATTTGAGAATTTGAGCTTGTGAGCATCTCACCATTTTTTTCTTCATAATATAATGTAGACTTAAGAACTAGAAACTTGCAGAAAATGTCTGGAGGGGATAGAGAGATTTGGATATCTTCTGCAGCCTTTGCCTGGGGGGTAGAAGTGCCTGAGGTGCAGAAGGAGTGGATGTTTTATGAAAGCTACTTTTTTGGAGTAGAAATAAAATTTCAGGGAGTAAATATTTGAGGCAAAATTCCCACCAATCTCACCATAGCATAGGATCATTTTGCCTATGACTCAAACTCTCTTCATGGAGTTAGATGTAAACCACAAATTATATTTTGTACACCTGCTATAGTCTCCTTGAATTCAGTAAGCTGTAGCTTGGAGAGGAGTAGTTTTGAAAATTGTTAGCAACATCCTCTTGCATCTTGTGTACCTACTGAAGAAGCAGGAACGAAACTGAACATGACAGTTCAGAGATCACCCCAAACTAAATTTCGTGGCTGAAGCATCAGGCCTGATGACCAGCGTGAAGAGACAGAGAAAAGTTGCAAAGCAAGACTTTTTTTAAAATGGCTTTTTAAAAATAATGCTGAATTTTTAACTGTTAATTGCACCCTATGAAAATGTCACTGATTAAGGTAATTGCTTGTAAAAATAAGGGGCTGAGTATTCCCCTTTTCAGTGGGGAGAAATCACTTGCTACAAAAATACTCTCATTTAAGTGAAGGAAGTGAGAATGGATGGTCACTGTGCTTGAGGATGAGACAAACAAAATTGGAAGCTCAGTATTTACCCTGATTTTGGGGTGCCTGAATTGAAGGATGACTTCTGATAAGTGCTTGTGGATGATGACACAGTAGATACCAGAACTCAGCAACAGTGATTGTAGGCTTTTTTCTTTCCTGGTACCTAAATAAGTGGTATGTGACACAACTATCCTGATGCTTTGCGCATTTGGAAAGAGCAAGTATTTTCCACTGTGAGTTGCCTTTGAGTTAGATTGTAACCTCATCAGCTTTGTGCCTCGTTAGCAGTGCTGAACCAGTTATGTTCACAACTTTAATCCATTTCAGTCACAAGCTTTACTGTTTTCTGGGTTTGATCAGAAAACGGGGTTTTAGTTCCCTGGAAGTGGAGGCTGGTTCCATGGGTCTGTGTGTGTGGAGCCTCCCTGCCAAGTCCCTGGTGTGGCTGCTTGTGTCCTGTGGCCTCGGAGCCTCTCACCCAGGTGCTCCCTTTCAAAAACCCTTGCTGCTGTGAAAGACGTTAGTTGACCGTGGGTGGGAAGGAATCTTCTCTCTTTTTCATGTGGTCTGGAAAAAAGTCTGTTTTCAAGTTGATGTGGCTGGTGGAAGGACTCAATGGTTTGTTTAGTGCTGTTTAAAGGTGTATCTTCTATTTCATCAGAATTTCAGGAGAGTTTCCTGCAACCCTGTATCAGTTGGTAATTAATTATTACAGCTTAAAGAGAGGCACAAAGAAGAAACATTTGCAGTTTCAATACTGCTGGGAAGTCACAATGACTTACAGAAAGAGAGAAGTACAGATAATTGTCGTTCGAGGCAAGCTTGCACGTACCCCACAGAAACTTCCAAGAGACTGGAAAGGAAGTGCTGGCCTTGCTGAAACAAATGGCAGGGCTCCCACTGAGTTCAGTGGGGCCAGTTTTTTACCTGAAGAAAACACAAACCAAGCAAGAATACTGCCCGGGACTGAAAGAGAGGCAGGAAAACCCAAGTTCAAACACTTCTGATTCAGGTTTCCAAACCCTGATTCTTAATTTATGAAAACAAAGCTACAGTACAAAATGCTGTTTCTAGTTATTCAATGAAGCTTTCTCTTCAGAGAATTTGCTAGTCTCACAATATTTACTCCTAAACACAGTTCTCCCAGGCTTACAAAGACAAATGTCTGGCCAAAAAAGAAAAGCAATGGCAGTGTAGATCTAGTCTTGCCAAAGACTGGATATGCAGACATGAAATCTGAGAATCATTCAACAAATTTCTGTTAAAATTCATGAGAGAGGGAATGTTCAGATTTCCGGGAGAGATGTTAATTAACTATGTCCTAGGACCTTGGTATGTTCTCAGAAAATTCAGTGTCGATACTCCCACTGACTTGAACAATAAGAGCTCTAAGTCCTTTGAGGTTACTGTTATTTAAGAAAGAACTGAAAATTTCTTACCTTGCAAGGCCTGAGTTCAGGGCCTCACGCTCCTCTGATTTCCTTTAAATAGCTGGTAACATAAATAACACCTGAAGCAGCCCTGAGTTGCATTCCTTTGAGTGCTTTTGGTGTTAGGGAAGTCCTCAAATACAATAGGAAACACAAAAGCCCCAACAGTTCAGCTCTGGCAGGAAAGCAAAAGAAGCCAAAGGATTTTTCAGAGTAGGTAGAGTAGGTATGTCCGTCTGCTTCTGCCCTTGCCCCCCCGCTCTGTTTTGCTTTAAGCAATACACTGTCAAAGATGTGTAAACTTGGTGATCTATTTAGCATTAATTTCCCTTTATTATGTTGCAGATAACTCAGAAGTGTGTGTAGTAGTATAAAGATGAAAAAAAAAAAGAAAGACAGAACCCCACTTTGGAAGGGTTTTAATTCTTGAAGTAGGATTAAATCTGTTCAATTTTTGAAGCCCGAATTTGTGACAGGAAGAAGTGCAGAGTATGTACTCAGGAGTGTTTTGGCAGAAGTACTTTTGGGATGTGGGTGGGAAGGGTGCAAGGCCGGCAAGGGTTGGTGTCACCAGAGTGAGCGTGGCAACTCTTTTGGTGACCTTTTCTTCTCGTGGGAGTCCTGGGCTCCTTCCGCCCCAGGTGTGCTGCCACAGACCTCCAGTCACTCCTGGCAGTGGGGAGTGTGCTCTGGGTCACTGAGCTGGACTAATTTCGGCTTCAGAGGATTCCTGTTGCTATTGCAACAGTGTCTGATTATGGCTGGTTTGCTGTAGGGTGCAAGTGAGCTCTTCCTTCTAAAACTTGTTCATGCCAACACAAAGGCAAACAGGATGGGGGAAAAAAGATGGGGCAGTGGGCTAGAGGAGAAAGGAAGAGAAAAAGAGGCATAGACAGGACCATGGAACATGCAGGTTCCTAGGAAATGTTTTTTTATTTTCAAGAAAACTCTTTTTGGTTCACAGCATATCCTTCTGCCTGACATGGACAAATGGAATATGCACAACACATACGTTGGTTTCTTCACACGAAAAGCTTAAATCAGAAAAGTATTGGAAAGAGAGGGCAGCTTACAACCTGTCACCTCCATCTGCAAATAAAATACCTAATATATACAATCTAAATCCTTCTTTTAGCATGGAACTTGTCAGAACAGCTTGTGCATTCCCCTGGTCTAGCCACAAAGACTGAGGAGACCACATCCAATCACCAACTTCTACTCCACTGGCAGAGCCTCCACTTTCAGTGCAGATGGGAATAAGAAATGGAAAACATTTTGTCTCTAACACAGGCATTTTTTAATATGCAGCTGCTGACAAACTTAAGCTCTAGTAATAGTAAGTTCCTTTTGGAAGACAGATCTGCAGTGGGTTCTGGTAGAAAAAAAAGTGTTTATTGTATTTTGCTAAGGTTTAGAAGAAGTCCTGTAGGAATGTCGAGCACCTGGATTATTTAATATATTGCTATGACTGGCTGAATATTTTTAATTATCAAGAAATGGCTGATTTTGCAAAAAAAAGCTTCTGGCCAAGAAGTGAAATCACAAAAGCAGCTGCATCATGTGTTTCATTTGGATTGCTCTACTGCTAAGCCCTCATTCTGTAAGTTTTTAGACTGATATGCAATAGTCTTGGAGAGAAATAAGACACCTCTTGTCTTCATTTCACAAAACACTAGTACCTCATCCTGCTAATTTCTCTGGCTGATGTCCTGCATGAATTCTGCTGTGTCTTCATTGCTTCACTGAGAAGAAAATATTGCCTGTGTTCAAACATGTACTGCCTGACCAACGTGACCAAAAGAGGGAAGAGTGTATTACGCCTAAAATGGGTTATAGATGGATGTCCAGCAGTCTTAATTATTGGGAGACTGTCAGCCAAACTCTTTTACCATCAAAGTTAAAATTCTCTGTTTGTGGATTTTGTACTTTTAACCTAACAGAAACTCAAATTCATTTTATGCCTCTATTCTTATGTTGTACTCTGCCAAAGGGGTAAGGAGATCTGCCTGAGGTGAGAGGGTTTCTTGATACCTTTTCTTCCACCTGTTGCAGACAATAACTTGTGGTCTAGGTTCTTCCTTCCTAGATCCTGTTATCTTTCATGAAATAACATCCTAGGTTGAGCTGCAATTCTGTATTAAAGCCTAAAAATTCCCTGTTAGCAGCTTTTGTCAAATTACTGCTTATAAGAAATAAATAATAGTGGTTAGTAATAACATTTTGTGTTTTATCACTCTGCCATTGATATCAAAACACATCTTCAAAAAATATGCAGATATCATACCAGATGAGGCAGTAGAGATAGGTAGAAGTATTTAAGCCTTTGCTAATTGCAGTGAGTTACTTTTCAATATCCCAGTTATTGGTACCCCTTGTGAGGCTCCTTAGAGTGCTTGAAAGTGGCAGGGTGCTTGGTGCAGCCAGTCACTTGATTTTCTTTCTTCAGGAGTCTTGGAATGAGAGGTAGAGAATGGGTGTTGTCTGACCCTTACACGTAGAAGCTGTGCTCTCAGAATGCTGGACAAAGCAAAGAAGCCTTCAGAATCCCTATCCCTTCAGAGAAAATAATTCAGCTGTTCTGACTTGGTCTCCAGGAGCACCTGCCTTTCCCACTTGAGTGCACAGTGAAGCAGGGTGCCCAACCTGGATTCTTAAATCACACACCTGAGAGCACCCAGGCAAATACCACTATCCCCTATATAGTGCTAGGATAGGGATAAAATTTGGCCTACATCTCATCTTTCAACTTTTATCAATCAAAATATTTTTTGAAGTTAGAGCTCAGTATTTTTTATTGTTTAAAGAAAAAAATCCGTTCAGTTTCCTTCAGATTCAGTGTTGCCAGCTCTTCTGCTCTTTACTGCCTTCCTAGTAAAAGACAGTGACAGGCATTTGTGAACAAAGTCATTGTCTGTGGTGAGGTATTATTTGGTGAAAGCTTTTAGAGTTATAGATCTCCTAGAGGGTAAAATACACAGTTAGTGGAATTACATTAGTTCCCACCAGCCAAAGATGCAATTCTGCTGTGTTTTTTCATTTGTTTGTTTTGGTTTTTTTTTTTTAAATAAAGCCAGTAATCTCTTCCACATGTAGGTTGTTCCATGATTTCCTCCTCATCTAGTGATATGGGGAAGGCAGGACAGTCTGAACAGAGTTTCTGTCAGACTGCAGATCCTAGTTGGAAAGTCTGTTTCTGAAGCATTCCGGCAAGCTAAAGGCTTTGGAGACCATGCTAAGCAGGTCAGTCTTGCATGTCGAATCCAAACAAGGGATTTCAGCCCTGATAGTTAAATGCTACAAGGTTTTTTTTAGAAAGGAGCAGTAAAGTCTGAGCACAGATTTCAGTCAGTAATCATGCAGTAAAGAAAGCTGCCTTGGGTCTCCTTTTATGTGATTTGGCAGTTTCAAAGATTCAGCAAATGTATTTTTCTGGTTCCTTGGCCATCCCTTTTGCTATTATATCTAAGAATGGAATAGGCTGGATGGGTAGATTTGTGATTATCTGAAATTTGTTTTACTTGCTGCAAATCCTGTAAATTTTTTTTGGTTAATTTCCCATGCAGCATAACTGGTCACTGACCACAGGGACACACAGTGGACTCTATAGCCGAGAGCTGTTTAATAGTAAGGTGAAAAACATCTGTAGTTTTTACAAAGTTACTTTTTTTTTTTTTTAACAGCAGATGTTTTGGAACATCTGCAGCCATATCATGTCAGATGATTGAGCCTCTGCAGAGAATAGCTTTGGCTTGACTGGCAGCAGAAAACATTAATAACATCTGGAATGGGGTACAATCAATATTTCCACTGTGATGAGGTTTGGCAACTTCTGGTAATTGCAGTCTGATTCTTGTCGAGCCTAAATATCGTGCCTGGAGAGCTTTCATATTTGTAACACTGCCATTTGATAAATTGTGCTAATTTAGTCAACCTCAGCACTTCCATTAGGAGAATCCTGCTAATTCTGGGGAAGAATGTGGATGCTTTGTTTGTAAATAATATATTTTTCTTTTCCTCATGGTTCTAAGCACACGCAGAACCATATCTACTGTCACAAATCCTTTGAACAATTCAGTAGCTGGGAGAGCATTCAGGTATGCAGACATGAAGTCCATACAAAAGGAATGGTCTTATGAGACTTGTACTTGGGCTCTCTTAACACAGTACAGCTACCATAATCCAGTGAAGGAATTAGAGGAATTAAACAAATGGAAAGTCAAGGAAGAGGAAAATAAACACCTGAAGTCTTCCCTAAAGAGAGGGAAAAAAAAGATGATGAGAAATGAGGAAATGTCTGACTTGCTGGGTTTGTGGAGCAGTTTACATGGGTTAAAGCAGCTGGTTTTGTCTGGGTGCAACATCAGGCCATCAGCGTGTGACCCCAACTTCCAATAAGTAGATGGGAAAATTGTATTTTCCTTGATGTGGACTCCTCACATTTTACTTGTGTGATTATACGCGCCTGCTTTAGAATGTCTTGTGCAAATGGACTGAAATAAGTGATGAAAGGGAGGGAGTTCGCCCAATTCTACTGAGATAAAGTGAAAATAAATCTCTTCAGAAAAAAAAATAAAGATACCTTGTTTATATTTATTTCTTCAGATGACGCTGAATTTATTCACTGAGTGTTATTATGGTGCTGTTCTCTAGACTAAGTGGATCTAGCTTTGGAACTTTTTCTGTGTTCCTCAAATACACCTGGCTTCTGGCAGCTTAAGAGGATGATGAGGGTGTTATTAGAAATGTGTCTTCTCAGGGCTTTGCTACCGTAATGGATTTAGCCTCTCCTTTGCTTCTTATAGATGCTATGAGGTTTGGCTTTAAAAGCGAAGCTGTTACAGGCCTACATCATATCTTTTGCATGTGGACTGAGCATCCTCGATAGCTAATTCATTATCTTGAGGATAATGAATTAGGTTTGGAACCTTGCCCTCAATAAACATTGAATGCACATAACAATGTCTCTTGGCTGTGTGCAGTCCTGGCCCATCTGCTGGAGTTGCAGCGTTCCTTGGGGTACAGCTTGGAAGGCATGATGGGTTTAATTTGGTGTGGTCTGACACAGCAGAAATGCCATCACCTCTTCAAGAGGTACTTTCTGGGAGCTGTGCTCTCTCATCATGCCTGTTGATACCTCATTCAGAGTCTCTTGTAACAGGTCTGGGAAAAGGAAAGACAGAATTCAAAGCCAGGTATCCAGGTTGGTGGTGATCTAGTTTATTTTTGTGGTTGTCAGTTAAATAAAGTTCTCACAGAATATGAAAGCACCAGGCACTCAATGTAACAAGAATGTCCATGTGATAATGACTTCAGGGGATGGAACTGCCCTGGAGAAATCCAACTGTTTTCTCCATCACAAAGTATTTAACTACCTGTCTGCTCTAGCCATTGCTTAGTGACTGCATTTGTTTCTTTTGAGCTGTCAGGGAATACATTATACCTGGTTGTATTTTGAAAGCATATAGAATATGTCTGATTTAACCAAGAATCATCTCTGAAGGCTGGATTGAAGTACCATAGTCAACTGCAAATGTTTAATCAATTAAAAATTCTAATCAGCACTTCGCTGATGAAGAAGGCGCATTCTCAGTAGATATGTCGTTTCTTGATAATTTCGTTATAGAAATGAGGTTTCAGGATGTTGAGAAAAGTGTAAGTGACATCCCACACAGCTGACATCATTATTTGGGAGATGCTAGGAACAGATTCAGAAGTGGGAACAGATTCAGAAGTGGGTTGGAGCTCCTGATGCCAGTATCAGCGCCGATTCTGATTCAGGCTGGTTCTTGTACAACTTTACTAGTCACTGGTGAGTTTTAGGTACATGAAATGCATTGGCTTTTAGATTTAGGTACATGAAATGTGTAGGTTCTTGGATTTAACTCGTATGCATTGGGTTTTCCCCTATAATGAAGATACAATACCACTTCCTTCTTTTGTGGCAATAAGGCAGTCTGTCCCATGCTGCTGACCCCTAAGTATCCTGAAGTCCATTGTCCGAAGTGACACAGGCAGGGTGTGACAGTTCCCTGGCCCTAAGGAACCAGCAGAGCTGCTGTGAACCAGCTCTTCAATTCCCATCAGCTTTGTGCTGTGACATGGATTGATAAAAGTGACAGGAGTACGTCGGGTCCGGGGCCTCACAGGTGATTTTCTGTGCATATTCTGTGTCTGCTGCTCTGCGTCAGGAGGAGAAGGGCTGCCTGTGTGGGTTTCTCTGGAGCTGTTGCTGGAGAGAGGAGGAAAGGCTGTGAGCAGCTGGGAATGGTGAGCAAAGGAACCTGCTGGAGCTCATGCGTGAGAGCGGAGCAGACAGGGCCAAGGCAAGGGCAGGGGACGAATGCGGAGACTCAGAGGTGAGTAAGGGGATGAATTCTGTGCACCTTGGGAATCACTAGCCTGCTCTGAGAGGCAAGAAGATTTATTTACACATCAAGGAGCACCTTCTTGGTGCTCTTTAATTAGTCTTAGAAAATTGATAACATTTTAATATAATTTTGGTTCTGAAGGTCAGTCTAATATTGTATTGCATGATGCTAAATTGCTCTTCTCACAGTTAGGGGATGTAATTAAAAGCACAGGCATGCTGATTTTGATTAAGAGTTTATTTTCTTACTAAATAAGAAAAAATTGAGTTTCATGGAAATAATTTGGGGGGGGTTTAGCTATGCTGTTTCTTAACCTCTTCTTTGCCATTTAACTACTTGTGTGTGACTACATGGAACAAAGAGGTGCCAGCAGAGCAGATGCACACATTTCCTCTGGGGATCTTTGTAACATCTTTCCCAGGAAACCTATTATGATACAAGATAGAGTGATTTTTATAGGCCTTAGCTGGTACCAGTCAGCTGGAAACTCTACAAAACCTCTCTTGGTATCTCTGGCATAGTTTATTTCATCAGTTCTACCCATAGTACTGCAGTAATTTCACACAATTAAAACTTATGCTTGAACACAATGACTGGCAGAGGAACAAAAAGCTTGATTATTCTTGTAAGGGTTTACTCCCTCAACACTCATATCTTGTTTCATTGATTATTTTAGGTTTTTTGCAGACAGCAGAGGTGAGTCACATGGTCCAAGCCTAAGCAGAGGTGTCTTCTCCCAGGCATCCACTTCTCAAACACATCTGTACCATGGTGCCAGCCCTTAAAGCAAGTGCAGAAACATCTCACTTTTTGTGTGAATGTAAAATGAAGGAGAAGTCTTTCTTTAGCCAAGAGTGCCGTAAAGGAAATGTAGCTTGAAATGTGATCCTGGTGGTTTAAGTACACATGGGGAAATAACAGGAAATCTGCACTATTTTAATTTTGTAAAATTCATGGTTCTTAAGCCATGTTTGGAATTTCTAGGGATCTGGCTCATGATTTGTGAGTGCATCAAAGTGGCAGTACTGTGCTGTTTTAAGTAACCCTGATCTCACTTATTCACATCGTGCGGTTGCACGTCACAGAGGGCTGTTTTCTCCTCTTTTGTGTTCTGTTCTAGAGCTGGATTAACCTCATGTCTTCCAGGAAAATGAACATTGCACATCTTAGAGTGGAAACTTACTAAACGTACTAGTAAGGCACATTTTAAATGTAAAAAAATTAGCTGATCTTTCTCTCCATATATATTCATATGAGCACCATAGTAAAAATTATTATAATGCCATGACATAAAATATCCTGTAAGTCATGACTGGCTTTGTAGAAAATTTTCTAGTTCAAATAAACTTTCCAATTGTAGGAGATATTTGAGCTATTTCACATCAACTCCTTTGTAGCAGTGGAAAAGATTTCATTTGCTTTAGGAGCTGTTGGGTGATGTTTGAAAGCTCCGTATTTTTCCTCTCCCTTGTAGCATTTTCCCTGTGCAGCTGAGATACTCCTGACTGTTAACCAGCAGTGGTGAGAGCAGTGTGGATGTGGTCAGGATTCTCCTCTGCCTGTACAAGGGGGTCCTGCTTCTGGTAGCAGGGAGGGTGGATGGGTGGGTGCCACAGCCACGGCGGATCTGAGTGTTTGTTGGGCTCTGTGCATGGGGAGTCTCAAACTTGCCAAGCTGTACAAAATGAGTTAGGTCAGACACATGTCTGAACTGTGGTTTGAAGGTTAAAAGAAGACTTTAAAATGCTTCTCGGGGTGCAGAAATATTATAGTCTGTTTTGCTTCTGAGGTAGGTTTGAAGGGGAGCCAAAAAAAATCCTTGTGGCTATAGACTATATATGAATTGGGTTCAAAAGAGAGACCACTCGTTCTTGTGGACTGACAGGTATTTTCAATATTCTTGCAGAATGATTTCATTACTCATAGTTACCTAGATTTATTTTGTCCTGCTGGAGGCACTTATTGGGCACAGGGGTAGATTTAATTTTAATAGAGGTTTGGACCTGGCTGTAGTTATAGTACTATTAGTCTGGGGTGAAGAGGGGAAGTCAAACTCAGATTGTTGCTTTGCCTCTTGGCTGAGAGCTTATCAAGAGGGAAGCAAACTTGCAGTAATAAAAGCCGTTCTTGACATTCCCTTATGCAGAGGAGACAAAGGTGATAATTAAATGGAGGTTACACATTAAAAATTCATAGCCAGAGGACAGAAGAAAGGACAGAGCAGGATGATGTCTGTCTGTCCTATTGGATGCCACTGGCTTCTGGTATTTAGCTTTATTATGGACTCCAAAGAGTATGAAGATCATTTTTTCTGCTCTAATGGGTAGGATATGTGGTGTCAATTTCAATTATTTGTACAGTTTATTGTGAGAGCATGAACACATCCCTGGTTAACCTTTATGCTCCAATTTGGATTTTTTTCCAATAATTAGGGTTAAACAAGATGGTAGGATCAAATAAAGATGTGGGCTGAAACTGGCTGGATTTTCCACTTATTCTTGTGCTGAAGAGAGGAAAGTCGTTTTAGAAATGTTTTAATTTGCATACAAACTTTTCTCCCCCATCCCTTGTTAAATGAAATTTTTTAGGAGAATAAATGCAAACCTAAGGTGATTCAAAAGGGAAATAAAGACTGTGGTTATGCACACATACCTAAGAGTTTTGTAACTCTGCAATAACAGATACTTTGAAGAAAAATGAGCCATGCTGTCTGTCACCTCCTGTGCAGCGCCATGTTTTGGGTATCAGTAGAGTAACACTTAAGGGCTTTTGTCCACTGCCTGAATCAGGCCATGATGGGCCAGTGGAGAAGCTGGTAATGGATGTGCGACATGCATGGGAAGTTGTGAGGGGGTTGGCACTGGCAGAATACCAGTGCACCCACAAAAATCATTCACTCCTTCTCTTCTGCTATAGTTAAGCAGAGGAAGGGGAAAGAAAATATTTTATTGGGATCCATGAGTTGAGGTAAGGATTGGGGAGAAACACTTTAAGGGCAAAACAGGCTCAAAACTTGAAAGGTATAAAGAAAACTTTGTTAACAGAATTAAAAGAAGAATAATGAGAACTAAATCAAACTTTTAGAACACCTTCCCTCCCCCCTTCCCAGCCCTACTTTCCTTCCCACCAACAATGCAGGGAGACAAAACATAGGGTTTTGTCAGTTTTCCACTTCTAAAAATTTTTTTCAGTTCACTTAGGGAAAGAAGTCTCTCTTGCTATGTCATGGGGTCTTTTCCACGGGAAACAGTTTTCTGGGAACTTTTCCGATGTGGTTCTAATTTTCACAAGTAGCAGTCTGCCCAGAACCTGCTGCAACGTGAAAGTCCCTCCCACGGGCAAAACAGTTTTCCCACAACTGCTTTTTTGTGGGCTTTTAGTTCATGGGGTTTTGTTTTTAAGGATGTGTTGTTCTAGTATGAAAGGAAGGATCCTCTTCCTCTTATCTCTGAAAGTAAGGGTTCTCTTTCTCTCTGTTCAGCATCCTCAGGCTCCAGCACGAGTACCTTCTTCTCATGGGCTGTGGGTGAATGCTGCATCCCCCATACACTTCCTGAATTACAGGGAAACATTTTGTTGTATTATAGTCCTCACCATGGCTTGCAGAGAATCTCAGCTGTGATGCTTGGAGCACCTCCTCCTCCTCCGCCCTTTGCACTGACCCTCGTGTTGCCATGTTGTTCTCCTTGTGTGTCTTCACTTTTCCCTTTTTCTGATATGGGAGAGAATTGGTGTTTGTAGGTTTGTTTGTTCTCAAGCTTTATCAACTGAAGCAGTTTTGATAGAGTTCTGCAGCACTGAAAGGTTGACCTCGTTCGGGCCCTGCAGTCAGGGAATCACTGTGCCTCTTGCTGCTGATCTTGTGATCCCTGCCAGCATTTTGCGAGCTGTGCTGGCTGCCAGCTCCACTCCGTGCTTTTTCTTCATGTGGGGTGCTGAAAAAAGAGAAGCTGCTGCTGCTTTTGTTCTGTCTGCAGTGCGGCTGGCTAAGAGCTGCTGAGCAAACGAAGTTCATTGTGAGCTATGCTGAGACAGCCATGGCCGCATGACACTGCCCTGGCCGCCCTGATCTCAGCCGTGCAGTCCTGGGCACCTGGCTGCTCCTGGACTGGGATGGCCGTGGCTGTGTGGTCACTCTTGGCCCTGGCCGCTCCTGGACTGGGATGGCCGTGGCTGTGTGGTCACTCTTGGCCCTGGCCGCTCCTGGTCTCACGGCTGTCCCCAGGGGGGCACTCCCGGTGCAGGGATGGTCCTGGTGCTGTGGCCTGGCGGTGCTGCCAGGATGGGCCTCAGCAGGCCACCCTCCAAGTTTTCCATGGTTTTTTTTTTTGTTCTTAAATATGTAATCATTTTTTATTCTTAAATATGTAATCATTGAGGCTGTACCAGCTTTTCTAATTGGGCCGGCTAATATGTAAATCATTAGGGCCTTTAGGGATTGGCTCTGCTGGACATGGTAGAAGTCTTGAGGAGCCTCTCTCAGAAGCAACCTTTGTGGCTTTTTCTTGGCCCCCACTAAAAATCAGATTGTGTTAACCAGCTGGGCTGAAAGAGACGTGACTGCAATTCCTGTTTTGGTGATGGCCTAGAAGGGGTGAACAACACTGCAATCGTATACTTTGATGAATGTATTTGTGTACCCAGAAATGTAGTCCCTGATCTTGCCTGGCACAGAGGGGTTCTGTAGCTCTAGAAGAATGCATTTCCCTGCTTTTTGCATTTCCAACTTCTTCATGCTATGTAATCCATTAAACATAAATCCATTAGTGCTAATTTTTGCCGTATCTGATAAACTTGTATGAATTCCATAGGATTATTGATGAAAAGATGGGAATTTAGGAAACAATGCTATCCAAGGAGGCTCCAACTGAACTGTGCGCCGCTGCAGTTATTTGTCTAAGCTATGTTTCAAGATTACCCACGATGGAGACTACATAAACTTCTGAAGCACTGTGCTGCTCTGTCCTTGTGTTTAGAAATCTTTGCCTTATGTCTAATCCTTTTCCTTACTGTTTCATGCACAAAACACATGGGAAGCAGCACATTCCCGTCTGTTCACCAGTCCTTTGCACACTTGGAGGTTATTGGAACGCTGCCCCTTCACCCTCTCCTCTGGAATAAACAGCTCTGGCATTTCAATCATCCTTTGCAAATTCCGTTTTCTAGAAGCTAAAAGATAATGCGCTATCTTGATGGGCCACATGAGAGGAGGAGGCCGCCAAGTGAAATTCTGTGAGAAATTATTCATACTCCAGGATGTGCTAATGAAATATTTCATAACTTCATTAATATTTTTAAATTCATGGAAGTTTGCATTCCTTCAGTGTGGTGTGAATGAAGTTGTTAAGTTTGTTTTTCTGAGAATAAGTGTTGTAGCATAAATTAAAATAAATAGGCTGAAAATGTGTGTACTGGAAGCAAATCAATACCAGCAAACATGTGGCAACAGCTCAGTCTTAAGCTCACCAGGGCACTGGGGGCTACAGGCTGGAAAATATCATGGCTCTATTGATATCAGAAATAGCAGGCTCTCCTTTTATCATAATCTCCCTCCAAAACCTGTCTCTTTACTGCAACCCTGTTGATTCCATTAATGATGCTAGTTTTCAAGTGTCAGCTGCCCCTTTAGAAGGCAAATGAGACTGCTAGAAATGTTTTGTTAGAGGCAACTAGTCATTTCTAATATATTTTGCATTGATACAGCTTGACTGAGACATATTGGTGTGCAATTCTCTCCCTCCTCACAAGCTTTTTTTCAGTGTTACCAGTTATGTTAATGATGCAACCCAAGACCCTCCTTTTTTTTTTTTTTTTTTTCCCCTTACCTCTGGACATCAGATTAAGATGGAGATTTTCCAGCATGGTGTGCAAATGAATAAGATCATCTTTGTTTCAACTGCTTCTTTGTCTCCTTAGTGCTTCCTTATCCTGGTTGTCTTTTCTCTCTTTCTTTCCCTGTTTCTTTTCTTAAACACTTGTAACTTCTGCTGCACAGCCCTCTGGGAATGCCCTAAATCTGATGAGAGGGATTTCACAGAGCCTTTTCATCATGAAGCCTACCAGAGATATATCAAGACTTCTTTTTCACCCCTTGAGACTGACGAAAGGACCAACAAGAATAAAATTCAATCTCTTTAGAGAAATGGAAGTGGAGGAGCTGTTGCTCTACGAAGCTTTTCCCCCATCCCACATGCTGTATATGGCTGGTAGGTAGAGCAGGACCTTGGTATGTTCTCAGCCAAGAAGCAGCTGTCTCTGTAATTAATTTCATGACTCCTTTGATGCCTCAGAGAAGTGGAGGGTCAGGGAGAGGCATGGAGACAATCTCTTCCTATAGAAGAAGGAAGTGCTTACTGTTGTGTTCTTCTTGTGGTCTGTTAGCAGATGCTTATCAGATCCAGTAGGATCTCATTTCTCTTAGTACAGACTTTGTATTAATTAACATGTTATGTCCCTGTGACTGATGAGTCTGACAGGAACCTGCAAAGCTGGCTTCAGAGGCAGAAGTACTCTGATGTCTGAAGTGTCCCTTATGTCTCTTAATCATATGGTCTGCATCTATTCTGCTGAAGAAAAATGCCCTTACTTCTCTTGCTGACAGGGTTGAACAGTCTGCTTTCCTTTTGGAAAGGGCTTTGCTATGTTTTTGAAGACTCTTGATCAAATGAAGGCTGTCAAATTTATTGGACATAGAGCTCTGGTGCTATGTTTAGTGCAGGTTTCTTCCAGAGGGTGATGATGTCTGTAGCTAATACAGCTGTCCCACACGGAGGAGCCTGGAGCTATGTTTAAAATTTGTTGCTGACTGCTGCTGCTTTTACAAAGTGATGGCTTTGACTTGTCCCTCATGCAAGTCTCACAAAGAGAAGTTAGAGCAAGAAAAATGATCCAAACTCTTCGAATGTTGTTCCTAGTGGGATATATTTTTCTACATTAATTCCAATTAAATATCCACAGGTAGCAGGCAAAAGAATTAGAAACACATGAGGAGATTGAAATAGAGCTATGTAGCTGTTCCTGTAATAATTGATTTAAAATAATTGAATCATTTTCCTGTAGAAATCTCTTCTTCCGCAGAATGCTATTATATTCCCCAATACCTTTTGTTCCTTTAGTTAATAGAGCTATATAACAAATGCATATCTGCACTGGCAAATGCAGACCATTTGAACTCTAAAATATTAATTTTAAATGTACCTATGGCTATTTTTAATAGTAATTTAAAATGATCCTAAAAAGCACATGTTGAGGTAATGAGATCCATAAATACTGGTTGGCATTATTGATTCACATGTATTGCTTCCGTAGATTACTTCCCTTTTCCACATTTCTTTTCATGTCTACCCTAATCAGAGAGCTGAATTTTAAAGGTATTTATTTATACTGAGCCTTGTGTAAATACAATGAAAATAAACTTCTCCAGTGGGAGCAGAATAAACCCAGAGCTTAAGATTGTGGAAAAATTAATTCCTTAGTTTGTGTTTAAGATTAAGGGAAAGTGTTTAACTTATTCTCTAAGTAGAAATAAGTAACTTCCCCATTTCCAGAAAACTTGGGGCAGCCTTCATTATTTCTTGCAGTCTCTGCAGAAGAGCCTGCAAAGACAGAAAGGAATGGCAGAAATGTGCTGTAGGAATGGAAAGTCTTTTCTTAGTAGACACAAAGCAAACTGGTGCAGGCTAGTCCGAGATATAACACATTATCTTAGATTCTCTGAGTGAAGTCTTCCAGCAGCTGCTGGTACAGTCAGGACATTTGGATTACTTTTGTTGTCTTTCAGTGTGATATTCTGTTTCTCCGCACTCCCTGTGTCATTTATCCAAGCAAAACTTCAGCCTTATGAAAAAAAAATACAAGAAATGTAGATACCTTGTGTTCTTGGAATGAGTCCATTATACCCACTCCTGTTTTTGCAGGAGTACTTATTTTCCTGCCAGAACTGTTTATTTGTTTTTTGTTATATATAAACCTTTTCCAGAGTGATTTTGTGGTAATCAAAATAAGGCATGCTGAAAGGTCGTTAATACCGGGCAACTGCCACAGGCACCAAAACAAACTTTGTAGTTGCCCCTTGTCAGAGCAAAGTGCATCCTCATTAGAAGAAGTGGTTATGTTATTACCACATTGTTAAAAACTAGTCACCTGTTATTGCAAAACTACTTGTAAACAGGGGTTTACAGGGGTTTACTTGTTGTACAGCGGTTCTGCAGTCTTCATTGGGTTTACATGCTGTCACCTAAAGTGTCATCAGACTTGATTGTCACTCCCCCTCTGCAGAATAGTGCTGCAGACAGAACAGGGATGGTAGAAAATTACTTTTTTCCACACTTCCCATCACTGCTTTTTAAAAGCAAACCTTTTTGTCAGATTGCCTGGTGAGTTGATTGGGTTAACTTCTGCAGGGAGTTTTATGTTCCAAAAGTATTTTCATGTCACACAGGCTTTATATTCTCTCAACTGAATTCTGTTAAAATAGTCCAGAAATGTTTGACTACACAGAAAGAAAACTTTCATTTTTTTTTTTTACAACTTACATCCCGTGATGTTTTGCACTTCCTAAAATGAATATAAGAAATTATCATATTTCTATGCTATGGTACAAATGCAAAAGTGAGACTGAATTCTAAGGCAATATAGTGTATGTATTTTTTGTATTAGTAATTTTTTTTTTGTTTTATTTCTCATACTTGTACACATGGAATAATATGGCCCATGATCACCACCCAGTCAGAAGGTGGGACTGATGGAATGGGCAGTGGGGTATTAAGTCACACCCATGCCTGTTAGTATTTGGAGTTCTTAATGTAAGAGGCATACATTTCATATGAAATGAGTGTCCTTTTTGTTCCTTATCTGCTTGGAGATTGACAGGTTGAATTACTTACAATGCATGTTTTCCATTCATCAAACTTTTTCCTCAACAGGGTGAAAGGAAAACACAGAGACAAATCTCATGTGGAAGAGATGACACGTCAGCATTTTGGTTTATTGGCCATTGATGATACAGTAAATCACTAAAAGCAGGTTTAGAGCCTAGGAAGCAGCACTATTGATCTCCTGGAGTCCTGTTGCCAGAAATTGTATTAAAGAGCTTAACACAATGATGTGGAGCCTCGTGGCAGCAACATGGCCAAGAACAACCTTTCCTAGAGATCAGCAAGCTGAGTGTCCTAGTGATATAGTGAATTTACTGGGGGAGGTGTGGTGGCTTTTCGCTGTCCTCCTAGAGACCAAACTGAGTACTGGGAGAAGTATTTGCACGTTTAGGATTTCAATGTTTTCAAAGTAACTATCCACAGGTAGAACAATTCACGTGTTTTCTTCTTTCCTTCCCTCCCTCCTGCATTTTGAATGATGTGAAACACAAGTTACGTTTTTCTGCTTATCATCCATTTTAAAAAAGTAAACTGTGGAAGGTGACTGTAAATGTGTAGTAAGATTTCAGCTAACTCATGTTTGGGATTGTATGAGAAAGGAGTAGTTTATTGTAATTTATTACCATGTAATCAGCAAAATATGCTATAACACACTTGTAGATGCAAAATTAGTTTATACCAGTGAATTGTTCCAGATTTACACTTGACCCTCTACTAAAAGGGACTAGAAAACACTTTTTAAAAGATGTTTAGATTTTTTGAGTTTAAAAAGAAATACTTAACTTCCTGTGTTTAAATGCAGATTTTGAGTTATTTAGTCCCGTATGAAATTTTAAATGCTTAGATTTGAAAGAATGCTTGCACTTCAAAATGCTTGTGCTGTTGAAGCAAACCCATGAGGAAATGGTGCATGAATGCCCACAGGATTGGAAGAGCATGAATAGTGGTTCAAGCCTTGGTTTAACAATTGAATGAAAAGCCTGCTCAGCTCCCTAAGAATCACGCTCCATTTGTTTCTAAATGGACCTGGAGTTTCAGTAATTTGGGGACAGATTTTCAAAATATGTAGTCACCTGAAAAAAAAGCAGACAAACAGGCTTTTTAGAAGTTCAGTGTTTCACACTCCTGACTGTAGATATCTAACTTAAGTTAGATACCTCTTCCAGACATCAGCTGCTGCCATTAGGCATTAGGGTCTACCCATAATGTCTCTGAAACCTGATTCTTAGTTACTTTAAAAAAATCTATTTCTGCTTTAGAGATTCTACCTGTTTAGAGATTATACAAATGCAAGCCACAGGATTTATTTCTGAGCAAGCCTTTTTACAATCTAAGCCATATAAAGTGAAGTAAAAATGTACACTTTAATAGAATGTAACTATTTTTCAAAAATTATTTTCTGGTCGTGTAGTACTTAACTGAAAGGGAATTGCTGCTGTTTCTCATGCTCTTACCCATGGAGGAATGTATTTTGGTAGCAATTAGAGATGGACAGTTCCCTGAGGCACTGAGCTCTTAGGTGTTTAGCGTTAGTCACCCTTTCTGTTAACTCTGCAGATCAGTTCGTTTTTCAAAAGTGGATGGAACTGCTCTTAAATGGGGTGGGAATACTCTGCTCTTTTAGGTCCCTTTTTCCTATTTAGAACTTAGAAAAGAAACCTGTACTAAAAGCAGATTATGGCCAAAAAGTTAATTAAAATCTGCTCTAGCCCCTCAATTAAAGCCTTAGACCAATGCAAAAAGTTCTAGTGGGTTTTTTTTCCTATGATTTTGTCTCTTTCCCTGTGCTAGTGTTTCCTCTCTAATAAGAATGTGCCCTTGTTTTCACACGAGTGTCAGTTTTATGTGCATTCATACAGCACTTCAAAAATCATTCTGATTTATAAGGCAGCTGTCTAAGAATTGGGACTCTTCTTTCCCATGTGCTCACACATCCCTTTCTACAGGGGTCATTGGAGCTACAGCGTGATTGGAAAACATTTGAATCCAAAACTATGGCTTTGTTCCCAATAACTGCTGTGATTGCAAGTCACAAATCAATGACTAAAGCTAGAATTACTGGTCTGTGGATTTCAACACTTCTTTAGTTTTCATTTAATTCTGTGTTATTTAGAAAAAACCTCTGTATTTGTGTTCAGAGAACAAAACCCTCCACATTCACAGTGAAGATCTGCCTCTAATCATTGGAGAAATGGGAACCCTGATGTATGTTTGTGTCATTAATATTTGCACCTGGACTTCTTCAGCAATCATCTGTGTTTGCAAATGGCTGAGTGCACTGTTTTAACCAGATACCCAGCATGTTCGTATTAGATTATTTCCCAGAAAACAGAATATGAAACAACCATGAGAATACTCTTTTCTGAAAAATCCCCCATAAAGCCCAAATGGAAAATGACCCAGTCAACCCAAACTCAACAACAAAACAAGTCCTTTCAGTAGGAGAAAATTCATGAAGTTCTGTGGCTGGTATTCCAGCTTTTTCTACAGAAATCAGCAGAATGTGCTCGTTTCCACTGTCAGATTTGCTCTCTTCCCCATCTCTTGGAGTGCAGTGCCAGCTCTGGAATGCATGTTTTTGGGTTGCAGGATGGAGGTGTTATTTCTGCTACAGTGATGGTATTGTTTCTCCTCAGCTGAAATGCAATGGTAGATCATTCTGTAACTAGGTTAAACCCTTAGATATGGAGACCTCTTAACCATATGGAACACAGATTTGTTTTTTAATTTCTGTGGATATGAATAAAGCTTTAGCATGGGAATAGGGCACAGCTATGGGTTAGAGACAGCAATAGCTCTGTGTTTATGCGGGGTTCTGTATTTTCCGGCTGTCCTACAAACTGGAAACCAGCAGTAATCATGTCTGTGGATTTTGTCATTGCTGTGTCCTCTAGTTCTGTTCTATTTGTTATTTTAGATTAGCTCAAAGCTCCACCCCTGGATTTACAGCAGCATGTTGTGCTGCTGGTTGCTCACAAAACAGCTCTGAGAAGCTTCCCCTGTGAAAGAAACAGTGTGTTTGCAATTCAGAAGTTAAGCGAGCTGCTAAGAACCGTAAGGTAACATTTTAAATGAAATCACCCAATTTTTTTTCCTGAAAATTGATTGTACATTAGGCAGAGTGTCACTGAGGGAGCTTAGGAAAGGGTGTGTTTCTTCTGCAAAAAAAAAAAAAAAGCTACTAAGTCTGAGCACTTCTACCACATCAAGTGAAGAGTTCTCTCATGAATCCCTTTATAACTTGTGGAACGCAGTATGTTTTTTCTGCTCAGCTGAAGGGGAGGGAAAGCAGTGGGAAGGGTTCAAAGACTCACTAAATTCCTTGAAGTTTGATGGAAACAAAAGTGTTCTGAGGAGATGGGACACATACATGAGCAATGGGTAGGAGAGCTGTAGTTCTGCCTCCAAGCATGAGAGGAGTGAATGGAGGATGAGTGTGAGGGACAAAGTACCACCTATGAAATGTGTCACCTATCTCTGTACTGGAAGTGGGACTGTGAAACAGCCAGTTTCACTGTTGTAAGGTGTTGTGCCAAGGCCCAAAGGTCATATGGGCTATCTATAGCTTTCCCTAGAAAATATCAGCTTGGGACTTTTGTTAGAGAAGGTGAGAAGCAGTAGGATCTTTGGTATTATTGCTTCAGCCACAGTTTTGTGTGTGCCTGCGCATTTTTATGGAAGGTTTTCCTGTTAAAGGGATGAGATGTCTTTTAAGCATTTTGTGTGGGAGAATTAAAGGTGAAAGTTCTCTTTGTGTGCTGTGCCCTATTCACAGGGCAGTGTGGCAGGAAGGTGACCTTCAGCCAACTCTCCAGCCCAAGTTCTTCTGGTAACTGTACAGTCTTAACAGCACTTGAAAGAATCACCCACTACAAAAGCCCACATTAGATAATGTGAAATTTGATGTTGAGACTCCTCACTTTTATATCACTTTGACCTGGACCGCCAGGTGTGTCCAGAATCACATTTCCTTTTGAACTGATTTTGAAAGATTTGGGCTGTCTTTTAAAGAAAGTTGGAGATGCAACAACCTTGGGTAGTCACCATCCTTATTGAGGTAAGGGATTTACATACTGGTACAAAGAATTTTAAGTAGTGGCTTGCAACAATTATAAGGGCATTTATTTGGCATTTTCCCCTAAAATTCTCAGTGATAATACATTTTATAAATGCAGTTTCTGATCCAACGTTTCTGGTTTCATAATGGATTGACTACAATTACTGAGATAGCTAGACCACAAAAATGAGGTAGTTATCCTGAGAGCTGCTGAGATTAACCCTTGAAAATATGACATCAGTACAAAAATGCAGGTAGACGTATTTTGTTTCCTGACTCTCATATCAGCGCTTGCTTCTTTTCTTGTTCTCCCTCCTCCTTCTACACAGAAGCACACATGCAAGACTTGGCTGAGGTACGGCTGAAGACTTTACTTCAAAATAAGTAAAAAAATAAACTCCTTAATTCACCACTGCAGTCCTTGTGCATAAGCAAGATGTTTCCTGTTAATGTAGTATAAACAATCACTGATCCCTTAGGACATCACACCCTGTGTGTTCTTCCCTTTCAAAGTGTTCATGTTTTACCAATCCTAAGGGAATAAGTAAACTTCTGCACCATTTTGAGTGTGATGGCCTTTTAACATGGTTTTGCCTTTATTTTGGCTATAAAAACTGTAGAAATTTCTTTGTGTTCTTTGTACAGAACTAAGATCTAATAATGGTTCTTACAGCAGAAGAAATCCTATGGAGATATTTCCATTTCAGTTTAGTTCCCTGTGATTTGTCTTTTGTAGGGAGAGACTGACTCATACTTTACAACTTGTTGGTAGGGGCCTGTCCTGGGATGTGGGACAGGCTGGCTAACGTCACTCTGCTCTGTGCACAGAGACCTTGCCAAGAATTGGGCAGAGCAGACTCGCAGCCTTCCGTGCTCATGAGGCCACACACACGCTTGTTTTGACGAAGTTTCATTGCATAATGGAAACCTTAAGATTTGAGTGAGACTGGAACAGTCATTTTATTGTCCCTGGGCAGTGTCTCTGGGTCCATTCTGTTAGGTTAAATGCGGCCTTGCTTTTTCTCGGCAGCATTAGCTGCTGTTTTGCTAAATGCCCAAATTTTTCATTCCTTTTAATAACTATTAATCTGTGAGAAAAAGGTAGGAGGGTGGGGCATTTAGATGAAAATGCTCCAGGAATATAGTCAATTCCCTTAGCAGGAAAGTACTTGTGCAAATGAATGAAAGACCTTTTGGAATCTCATTTGGAATTAAGAATATTTTCCTGCTGAGATGATTAAATTAAAATTTTGATCCTCATCACTCCATATGCTTATGTGGTTTAAGAAGATCTAGAATTAGTGGCTAGGCTTTTTGATATGTTCTAAGAAATCATAACTTAGAGAATAAGGGGGTCTTATGGACACAAGATTTCTGAGGATCATCTATGAATAATTCATCCACTTTTTGTTTTACTGCATGAAACAGAGGTGTGCTGGGAGGATACCAACATCTTCACTCTCCTGTGAACAATAGTTCAGGGAGAAAAATGAGTTAATTGAAATGCATCAGCTGCTATAATAGTCACGTCGGTTTGGGGATTAAATTACCCTGATTTTAGCACTGAACAATAGACTTGCTGTCTAAACAATCCAGCTATGCGAAGTTCTCTGGTTATTTCACAAAGTATTATTGAACAGAGCTGTGGGCTTTCTTCACTTCAGCTTTTAGATTTTTTTTCAGTCCTTCCTTATGTCTTATTTCCTGGAGCTGGGAATCATCAGTTTTGTTGCTGGTTCTTTATTTCCTTTCAGACTTTCTCTGTATTTCCATGCTAGAATTGTGTTCACCTCATCCTCTTTGATCTTATAAAAATAAACAAACTGTCTGGATTCTCATTTTACTAATTTCAAATCTGTGTAGCACTTTTGACTTGAAAAACTATATTTTTTTCTAGATTTCTCTAAAGCAAAGGTGATTGGAAATAGGCTCCCAAACCAACTTGTGTTAAACTACAGCCCAAGCAGAATGGTGAAGGAAAAGAACATGGCTGATGGCATGTATTTAAAACAGCTATTTTTCTTGCAGAAATGTTCACACATGATCAAAATCTACAAAGAAAAACTGTCAAATAATCTTGGTTTTGGAAGCTTTGAACACGTTGGTAAACCAGGCCCCCTGTCTTGATTTAGGCCCCCAGATTCAGTGGCTGATTTTGGCAGCTCTCTGGGAGAGGCAGGTTTTGTAAATGGGTCCCTGTGTGAGATGGTGCTAATAATTGGTCCAAGAGGGTTAATCTTCCCATTAAAAAGTCCTCACTGCTCTACTCATACAAGTGATTACTGGCTGCTCTTTGGAGCCATTGGGAAGAGTTCCCAGCACTCAAGTGGGGTGTTGGTGTTTTGGAGGAGTGTGTTCTGCTGCAGTAGGACTTTAGTTGAAACAGAGCTGTGAGCATGACTTCCAGCAATGAAAACAAATATTCTGTTTTCTGACCAACAGCTTCTCTGTGTTAAAAGTAGTTCCTTCTTGTGCCAAGCCTCCTTAATGTTACCTAGAACTGTCAGAAATTTAGGTCTTTATAAACTGGGCACAATACTGTGCCTGTCATTTATTGTGGAAAATGTCTTATTTTAAATCCTCTTATACCTACTCTTCCTTAATAAACAAACAAAACCCAGGTGGCATAGATTTGGCAGTAGATAGCAAGAATTTAAAATTTCTGAACAGGAACAAATATATCTTCAGGGACCATATTTACTTTAAAATAATTGTAATAATAACAAACATTTTGCTTTTATATTGCCTTTTTCATCAGTAGTTTTCAAAGTACTTTTTGAAAAGGGGTTTGGCATTACTATACTGTCTTTAGTGGGAAAACATATGGATACCATATGATCTGGCACCAAGATCACTTAATAGCTGGGTGGCAATTAGAGCCCAGCTTGCTCTTCAAGACTGAAATGCTATTTATTCTCTTCTTTCTCTTGGTAGCTTTGGATTGCCAATGTATGTATTTAGGAGATGGCAACTTGACCTCACAGAGAAGTGTTCAAATTCTTGGAGAAGGATGTTATTTTTGGACCAAAGTTCACCTGTATCTGGAGATGCCAAAACGTTTACAGGCCCAGGAGTTCATCCGACCCTTTAAGCACAAACATGGAGTGGCTGCTGTGAGAATTAACTGCACTGCAATTCTCAGTTTGGGCTGCTCATTCCTGCCTTCTCTGAGACAGTGATCTTGAGTCTGAGGATCAGAGACAGGCTGAAGGGAGCTGTGCTGCTGAAAACGTGAGCTGGCATAATAAATATTTGAGTGTTAGAGGTGGGAGTGAGAAAACTGATAGAAGTGGATCCGTCATAATTGTGCTTTCATAAAAGACGGCAACAAGCAGTACTTTTAATCCATTATTTACTTACTAGATGGTATCTAAATAATTAGGCAATTTTTAATGCCAGTAAAAGGCTCAACTAATTCCAAATTATATTTTAACTCATGCAGAACTCTCTGTTTTCCAGGTAAAATATGAGAAATTTTGATGCTTTTATGGGTAAAATACCTTCTTGTCTATGAGAACTCTCATAATTTATCTGCTTAAGTACTGGAGGAAAAAAATAGATATGGTACTCATTAGAATGGTCTTTTCCCCAGTTCATTCCATGCTTTTTCTATAGATTCTGGAAGTCGTAAGAGAAAAGCAAAGACTCAGAAGTCAATAGACTTTGTGTCCCATCTAACATTCCTCCTTTCAGTTAAAAAGCTGTTTAGACAGGTTACAAATGATTGTGGTCTATTACTACTACTAACACACAGCTATCAGAATAGTGACAGGCAAAAATAATTGACTCTTTTCTTCTTGGAGATTCTTGGTGCGTATAAAAGTAATTTCTAGGCTAAACTTTCAAATACGTCAAATAAGCTTAATGTACTTTTGAGCAAGAACAGTCTTGTAGTCCTTGATGCTGCTGAGATTAGTCTCAGGACTGCCTTAAATTACTCTAGCTAGTAGCTTAATTGTTTCCATACAGAACAATTCCTAGTATCAAAGGAATTCACAATTAGGCTAAATTTGTTATGTGATAGAATAACAAGTTTAATGATAAGGGTGTTCTGCTGCATGTCTCTATAAAGACAAACGTTTATTCTACCAATGAGCTTAGATTTGTTTTTCCCACATCTTTGAATATTTGGGTTCTTATTTCCAGATTTGACCTGTTAAAATTGCGGTGGTCTGGCAGGTTCTTGCTGCAGGATTTGAGCCACAGTCACACACATCTGCATGTCAGGAATATCAGAACCCTGAGTCTGGTTTTGGACCTGTTGCTGTTTAATGTTTGTTAATTTTTAAGTGCAGAGGACACACCTGTGCTAAACTCTGAGAACTGCTAAAAATTGGAGTTTTGTCATGACTTACATAACTGCTACTACCTGAAAAAGATTTTCAGGGCTCTACAGCAAGAAAATATTTTGACCAGTTAATTTGATCCCCACCTTTTTTTCCTACCCTGCCTTCCTGTCCCTCCCCTTCTCCCTCTCCCCCTTCTCTAACCACAGAATTTGCATGTGAGCTGACAATTTTTATTTCAACTGTAACCCTGTGTGACTGGAAAAGAATGGAGATGTAAACTCTGGTGATTGCTTCTACAATGGAAATCTTGACAGAACCATAGGTCTGTTTTAGTGGCACTAGCAAAATGCTATTTTGGCTGATATTAGTATATGGTAAAGCATAGTCAAATTCTGATTGCAAGAAAAAGTTTTATAAAAGGCTCATTTCTACCCCTGATGTGAAAAACCAGGAGCATCATTTTCATCTGGATTTTTTGTGTATTCCAAAGTGATTTTATGTGGATCAGGAATAAAGGTGAAGATAACAGGAGCAACTGAAGAGCCTGGCCTGTTGCAGGGGAATAGTGACATGTGCACTTATCTGCAACTGAACCTACCTGCAACCTCAGCCTGTCAAAGAGTTTTGTCTCAATATTTTAGAGCCATCTGTAAATCTTGGGTCTCAAAGTTCCACCATGAGTGTGACAGAGAGTAGCATTGTATGAACTCATCACTAGACATACATTTTATTTAAGGGATAAGCAGAAGTAGGTGATGGAGTTGTGGTGGCTGAATGAAATGGACTGAACATTTTCCAGGCTTTTTCTTTCTCTTTGTACAGATTTGAAATAGTAAAGATTCCCCCTCATCACTAAGAAATGGTTGCAATGCCTAGTTCTTCCAGCCGCTAATTGGAAAAGCTTTAGTTCTAGGGAAATTTGTCTCACTTCAGCTCTCATCTTTCATTTTTCCTAGTTTTTGTGCTTCAAGAACCATCTGGTATCAGATTTTTGTCCATGTTACTGAATGCTTCGTGGTATTTTCTGATTAATGAGAAATGTGGAGTTTGTCAGATTTCTCATGGTGAGGTAGAACCTTCTTATTGTTTTAGTGTCACATTTATTAAATTAATACAGGAGAGGACATAATGTTTTTTTGAGAGGACTCACTCTGTGGTGAGTTCACAGGATTGGTGGACCTGTACTTTGCAAGCTGTAAAAGTGTCCTGTGGAGGTTCACACTAAGCAGTAGCCATGTTGAACTTGGACAGTGAAGAAGACTGATGCCTTCTACCAAACTCCCTGGATTAATCTCTGAATGATGTGCTGAAAACTGGAGGGGAAATTTAGAAACTAAAACTCTCAGTGGAAGAACCAAATAGAAGTCTCATCAGATCTTAAATACGGTTTCAATTTTAATTTATAAGTACTATTGGATGGCAAAAATGAGGTATTCAGCAGTTAGCCTGATTTCTGATGACAGCAGATTCTTAAGCAGCTGAAAACCTGCAATATATTCTGCTCATTCTGGTAGAGCAGGCTAATTATAAAACCATATGGGAGAATGTGGGAATACTGTGTTACACACATTTGATGTGGAGTGATGCCTTTTAAACAGAATAAAAAAAAAATCACTGAAATGTCAAAAGACTTTCCTTTTCATCAGTCATAGATCAACCTCAGCATGGTAAGATGTGAAAAGAAAGTTCCTAAAGTAACAAATGAAAATGGACTCATAGACAGTACTGAAAGAGCTCTAGTAATAAAACAAAGTTGACAAAATTTGACTGGGAAAAGAAAGAATTGAGTCAAGACTACTGAGTGTAGGATAGTGGAATTGTTGTTCAGAGGGATTAGTGAAGGACTCAGATTTAACTGACTAAAGGCTCCTATGGAATGGTATATTACTAATTAGTTGTTTTTTTCTTTGGTAGGTTAACCTCCCCCTAATCCCCAACATGCTCTCAGAAATAAGTGAATTTGATTTTTATTGTAGCTTTAGAAGAAATTACCATTACATGTCCCACTAATTTTATCAGGAAGTTGTGAACCACTTTAGGGTTGCTACAATTTTTTTTAATATATAATTAAATTATTGTTCATGTCATGTTCTCATGAAGAAAAGGCAGGTCTGACCAAGAAAGGGGGCCATAAAGCTGTGTTTGCTGTCATTATTAATCTTTACTTATCTTTTAAAATGTATCTAATAGAAGCTTTTCCATTATTTTGCTCAGGGATTGCATCAACTTCCATCAAATTTAATTTGTTCATTCTCCATTTGTTTGCCTTCCAGGATTTTTTGGTTGCTTTCTTCCTCTCCTTCTGTTTTCTTCTTTGTTCTCTGGAATTACTCATTTTCCAAAAATTGCCAAACTTAGCAGTAATGCTTTAGACTTCAAGTGGCTGTGTTTTTGTTCTTTTTTTTTTCCGGGGGGGAAATTGCCTGATTTGGTAGAGTTAAGAACACTGTTACTTTTTTGCCAATTCAGATCTGTACTTTTGAGGGCTCTCAGTGAAAACAAGGGACATCACCAATTCAGAAGCCTAGAATATTTTTCCAAGTCATCCTGGTATGTGGTTCTGTAAGTGACTGGTTTCCCAACTTGCAGACCAGAGCCAACCCCATTGGCAATATTTATTATTTGGACATTAAAGTAATGTTTTACTCTGTTCCAGAGTAAAACAGCAAAAGTGAACTCAAAACTGAGCCTAATTCAATTGACTACCACATGACAATGAGTTGTTTGAAGCATTTTGAGTTACTTTCTAATCACTGTGTGTCTATTTTTAATAGAGTTTAAAGCTATAAAGAGTGAGAACTAAAGATTTGGATTGCCCTGTTTCTAACAGCTGGCTAAAGTTCTTGGACTGACACACAAAATCGTCCTTCATAATTTATAAACTGAAGGATAATCAGTGTATATTTTTTCTGTTACTTATAACTGATCTCAAGCTCTTTGTAAGTACAGGGTGCCATATCTTAGCATCTTGAGTGATGGCTCTATAGGTGGAGCAGATTTTAGGAGCCTTTGGAAGTTTTTTCATTATAAAGGTTTCTCAAGGCCCTTCAAAGACCCTATCATTCACGTAATCCTTGTTGTCTTTAAATTATGATAACATTCCTTCTTGTCACATCACACAGACCATAATGAAAGGCACAGATTAACCACCTGGGCCATTTACTGCTAAGTGCTAATAACCGCAAATCCAGCAGAAAGACATTGCCACTTCAGCAGGGTGCAGCAGTGGCTGCACTTCACAGACAAGCCCATTAGTGCCTTAATCCTGAGGAGTGTGAGCATGAGAAAACTTGTTCCTTCTAGAGTAGGACAATAATTGCGGTTGCCATGTTTTCCTATTGCATTAGATATGTTTTCATTAACATTGTAGATGGATTTTTTTCCATTCTGCCTTCTCTTGTTTGATCGACACCAGCTTTGTAGCTTCTCACGAGGATGGGTTGTATTTCAGCATTCGAGTTAGCCCTTCAGATAGTCCCTTCTTTCCTTTTTTTTTTTAGTTAAGTACAACTTTTTTCGAAAATGATGTTTCTTTTTACAGTATTTTCTAGAGGTTTAAAGCTTTAAGACCAACAACATTATTACATCAGTCAAGTGCCAGCAGGAAAGTCTCTTAAAGATGGGAATAAAGTAATCTATAATCCACCTTGACTAATGTTTGTCAGACCACAGAAAAGGAAAATTTAGCAAATAGGATTTTTAAGGACTGGGAAGGGGGTCGTGGTGGGAGGAAGGGGCATATTTAATAGCGATCAGGATATTCAGAAGAGCTTGGAAAAGAGTTTTTTTCCACATGTTGTAATGTGAGGAGGCCACATGCTAAGTTTATTTGCAGAAATTCATCTTGCATTGATTTCTGTGTTATGGAAGGATCTTGTTTTTGTATTTGTTTCCATAAACATCTTGATTTAAATATTTCACATGTATCAATGGCAAATGGGTTGAAATGAGAATAAAAAAGGGGCAGTTATGAAAAGTAACTTTGAATGTTTTATTTTGTATGACATATTTCGTTCTGTCCTGTCTTTTCAGAGAGGTAGGCAGATACCCCTGAAGGCTCTGGTCTTTGTCAGGGTTATGTGTAAAAGCACAAAAGGTGGGGCTGAGCTAGGGAAAGGGGACCATTAAGTGTTCTGGAGGGAATGAGGGCGCAGTGGCTGTGGTGTTAGAAGGAAATAAGGGGAGGGAGAAAGGGAGAGAAGGATCAGGCCTTGCAGAAGCCCAGGGATGCCGAGGTGAACGGGCTTGTGCTGGTATTAAGGCTCTCTCGTTCTCCAGTTGAGTGTTCCTGGAACAGGAAATGGAAAGAATCACAGTTACCATTCACTTCAGAGCCTTTGTTTAATAATCAGAGCTGCAGGCAAAAGGTGCTGGGGGGCTGCTGCAGAACATAGTGATCATGGAATTATGGGCAGCCCTGCCAAGCATCCCTGGCTGGCACAGCCTCTGTTCTGCCGGAATTCTCCCTAGGATGGCCTTGGCAGTGCAGTCCTGTGCCACTGCCTGCTTCCCAGAACCCTTGCAGTACACAGATGCCAGCCCTTGCCTTAAATCGACAAAAAGAAAATTCCACAAATTTCACTTGCTGTGAAAATGCTAAGTTACACATTACACTATCAAATACTGAGACTAGGCAAAATTAAACAATAGAGAGTATATAATGATATCCATTTTATAGAAATTAAGATGTCACATCTTGTAATTTTTTTTCCAAATCCTGTATTTTTGTATCATTTACATTACAACAGTAGTCCAGAATATTTTTAATAAGTTAAATTATTTAAGATCTTTTTCTTTAAGGAATTTATTTTAATAATTTAATTAACAGTCACAGAGTAAGATTTTTTTCAGGTGGCAGCAGAGCCACCTTCATTTAAAATGCAGTTAACTTGGCTTCAAAATCAGGTAGGTGGCAAAAGGCTGCAAATTTCACTCTTCTTGTTTTGTGTAAGCTGTAGGTAAAAACTGATCTCCATGTTCTTTTTGTTTTAACAGCTCTAATGAATTCTGTTTGTCTTGAATAAGCAGCATAGTACCCAGCAGTAGACACTATGCTCTTATCTAAAGATATAGAAAGGCACAGATCATGTTGTGTTATTTGAAAAATGGTGTGTAATTATGGAAATAAAGAAAACATTAGAAGAGATGAGCCAGTGTCACATGTGCACATTCAGCTTTTGTTTTCTGGGAAATTGTTAGGGTTTCTCCAAGCATAAATTCTTCACTTGCAAAGTCATGAGGCTTCTTCAAAAGGATGAACCAACTTTCTATTTTTGTTTATCAAGAAAAAAGGAGAAAATTTCCCTGTAAGGTGGACTTTCCAGCATGTCCAATACTTGTATCCCTTACAAATTTTCTAAAATAATTTAAACCTCCAAGCCCTGAGCTAGCCCCCAGATAAACTACACAGCAGCTTTCTGTGCAGTTTTCTACTTCCAGGACATTACTTTCCAAGGAGGAACTTTCACATGTCATGTTTGTATGTCCTTTGCCAGGCTTGGCCTTGAAATCGTATTGAGGCAGAAGATATATTTGATTACTATATTTTATGCTACTTATTCACTGCTTACAATAAACATACTTGATGTTGGGCAGCTACTAATTGAAAATCTGGGCACTTAGGAACCTGTATATTCCCTCAGGAGTCATTGAGCTTTAAAGCCAATGTCCCTTCTACCATCTGACTGGCCTGTTTTAAATCAGGAATCTTCCTCAAGAGGTCTGGAGAGCTTTAGGAAGCATGATTTGATCAACCTCTGTCTATTTATGGGTACGGACAGCATAATCCTAAGTATGAGAGGTGTGGGGATCAAGAGTATTTTAATCAGTATTTGACAGAGAATTAGACAAAAACTGTTGAGTTGAATTTTGATTTCCTCACTGAGAGCCATGATTCTCAGAGATGAAGGGACATTGTGGGAAATAATCTTGTAAAGGGGCCAAAAATTTAAAACCCAGTCCTGAAACCAGTTTTTGAATCCCTAAGGACTGTTGCTGTTGAGTAAACAGTTGTAAAAGAACTCAATGGGAGGCCTTATGTTTTTGCGAAGTCTCAGATGCTGAGACTTAAAAGTCATGTAGCAAGGCTTCTTGTATCTTGTTTTGTACCTTCTGATAATTAATGCAGCCCAGCATAGCTCTCATTAAATTGTATATAATTTGTACAAGAGCCAAAGGATTTGACTTGTTCAGTTGGAAAATCCTACATAGGCTCATCCTAATTACAGCTACTGTGTCTATATTTACAGTGTTTAGAATTAAAATTTAATAATGCTACCAAGAAGCTGAGCATCATTTTCTATTTGTACTGTTGTGGCTTCTGAGGGCCCTTGGAGAGACACCAGGCAAAAGCACAGTGACTGATGGCAGAAGGTTTCTCCTGGTGTTTTCTCATTGCTTTGTTGAAACAAATCTGTGTCTCAGTATCATGGTGGGATGCTGGTATTGGGAAAGAGAGCACCAGAAGAACCTAGAATTTGGTAATTCAGATGTGGCACAAGCTAAGCTCGAGTTTCAAGACTCAGATCAGACATTACTTAAACTTCCAACATGAGCCTGAGTGCCAAAGCCTGGGGCTGTAGAGGGGCACACAGATCTTCCTGGCCTTTGCAAAATTTTTCGATGAACTCAGTTCTGTCTTAGTAGAGCAAAAGAAGGGCTAAATTACCACTATTCCACCTGCCTCCCCACCAATGGAATTGTTTTCTAGCGAGCCAATTCCCCAATTATTCTCCTGCTGTGAGACTCAGTAACCTGCCAGAGGTCTGTTGTATTGCAGGAACTGAGACAGGCTCTGTGCCAGTGCAGGGTAGTAAGCCCACAGCAATTCCTTCTTTGTCTTTTGCTGTTGGATGTGGTGTGTCTGATCACTTGAGGTGTACAATATTATCCATATTTTCTGAATTAGTAAGTAAAACTTGTAAATAAACAATGATTTTTTAAAAAGTATTTATAAGATATTTCCCCTCATCCTGTAATTATATCAGCCTGGAATTCAAGCATTCCTACAAAACTGTAATTCTGTACACATCAGTGAAATGAATGTGTTCCTGAAAGCTCATATTTTTGTATGATAGACATTTGCCTTACCTGGGTGAACGATACGGAGCTTGTTCTCCAAGACAGAGCTAAACCCCAGAGTCTGGTCATGAAATGGTCGTATTTAAATGGGATACAGAGCTTAAAGTGCCCCCATCTCATCAGTACTTCTTAGTACAATTTTGTACTTGCATTGTTTGCTTCTGTTAATAGGAACTTTCCTAAGGCTTGGGACTTGAATAAATGAATACTTAATTTAAGTAGAATGGTAAACTATGCAAGGGTTTGTGAGTGCCTGGGGTTATCCCTTGGTTACTGTATCTCTGAAAGTTCACTGTGAGGCACAGATTAAACCACCAAACCTTTATTTAAATGTTGTGACCTGCCAAATAGACTCATCAGGCGGCTAGAGGTACAGAGGTAGATTTCTCTAGGTCTGCTTAGGAAAACAGCACCAATCTCCCTGGGAATTCTTCACCAGTGTGGTAGGGGTAGAGCTTCAGAATCTGTGTCTTCAAAGACAAAGAGGTCACTCTGACCACCGTGACCCAGCTGAAGCTGTCCCTGCTCATTGCAGGGGGTTGTATTCAAGGTTCCTTCCAACCCCAGCCACTCTGTGTTTCTGTGATTTCCAACTCTGCCAGCAGTGTAATACCTCAGCTTCCTCTCTTCTGTAAAACCAGCGTGGGATAATCCAGGAGGAATATTATCTGGCTCAGCCAAAATATTTGTTGGGGTGAAATGTTTCTTTGGGAGAGGTGTAGGATGAGAACATGTGCTTTAGTTCATCCATGAAATTAATGGCTGGCCTCTGTTGTTCTGCTAGCATCCTTCCCAAAAGGGCGCAGAAATCCTTCACTAATTCCTTCACCAGGTGTGCTGGACAGAAGAGCTGGAAAGAGGAGAAGGACCCACGTGTAGGGCTGGAGAATATTGTCCTTTGTAGAAAGGATCAGACTGATAGAATCAGAATGTTTTCTGTAAACCAAGTTTTGGCCTTAAACAGTACAGTGGTGTGTTCCTCAAACAGTCACTGCTTCTGTAAAGTCTTTTGGATTTTTTTTTTTTTTTTTTTTTTTTTTGGTGTTGTGTGTGTTTGTTCCCCCACNNNNGTGTTTTTCCCCCCTACCCCTAGTCTATAAAGCCTAGCTTGGTGCTAGACTTTTTAGCTGTTCATCTGGTCACATGAATTAGAAAATGAGTTTTTTTCACAGTTAAAATATTACTTTGCTTTGAAACAAATTTCATGGATGAGTTTTTGTAATGCTGTTTCAAAATGTTTATAAAACAGGTATAAGAAAGATTTTTATGAGATATTTATAAAAATTTATTCTCAACATATAAGTAGTGTTTTATTTTTAAATTCTTAGAACTTTTATAAATTTACTCATTTTTAGTTTAGCAGTCTCGAAGTATTTTGTAGTGAACTTACTCTTAATAACAAACGAAATATGCTCTCTTTCCCCCAGATGAATTGGCAGAGAGTCTAGTTTGTCTGTACAAACAATATAATTTTAAATGGTACATTATGACCTTAATTTTGAATTGTAAGGCCCTTAATCCTGGAAGGATGAACAGCCCCCAGGCACTGGTGCAAAGGGGGAAACTGGAGTAAAGCTCAGGACTTTGGCAGTAAGAAAACTTGATCCCTCAATCTCTGCCAATGAGCTGGCGTGATTTAAAGTTTCTACTCTGATTTTGTTTTCTTGTATGCGAAGCCAGGGTGGCCCAGAAGCCTGGTAATCAGCAGAACCTGCCTGGGAGGTAAATCCCCTTCACAGACTGGCATCTCTGCGCTGTCACAGCTTCTCAGGGAGATTACATGAGAATGATGTCTTGGATGGTTAGTCAACCTTGACAGCTCTATGGTAGAGCTGGCTACAGAATCCATTGCAGACCTGAGCATTTCTGCTTAATTCTAAGCACGGAGACAAAACAGAGATACTCTATCTGAAACTTGATTTTAGCTCGTTACGGTTTCATGCACATGTCAATATTTTCTGCTCTGTAATGGTAATCAATAGCTAAAGAAAAAGGTAAATTTATATGAAAAATTATTTACCAAAATATTTGTTGTACAAATTCTTCTTTCCTAGGCTTGCATGAGCAAATGATACTTATTGACTTTAATTGGATATGATTGCATTCTGTATTCTAGGCAGAACAATTTTTGCTACTCTCTGCCTCTGTATTTGCTTTTCAAATTCAATTTTCTATACCAAAGAGAGTGAGAAGGCCATTTAACACAATGGTACTTACTTAGAATACTGATTATATAGTGTTCTCTGTCCCCTTCCCATCTTTGAGACACTTTATTCCCTGATGAACTATAGCAGTATTAAAAATCATAAACTGTAGCAGTAATAGACAGCTGATAGGCTTCATATATGGAGAAATAACTTCTTTCAAGTTTTTTCATCATGGTAGACACATGAATTAGGATTGAAATTAAAATTTCCTCAGGGATATTTTCTTTGTTAAAAAAATGCCTCCTTACATAACTTGGTTTAGTTATTTTAGCTCTATATGTAAAGTGTATTGCTTGTTGTAAATAGCATATTAATTGATGTTAATAAGAAGTAGCTGTATTGCAAATAGTTTGTGGTATGGTATTAAATTATCATCTACCCTCTAGCTACAAAATTTATTGGTGTGCTTGGCCAGCATTGTATTCCGAAATGTTGTCACTTCAGTTACAGACACTGAAAATGGGGGTGAAAAAGTGTGCAGGTTTTTTCAGTCCCTGCTTCTCTAAGCAAATTCTTCCCTAACTCTATTTGCTGCTACTAGGAAATGCTGTTAAAATGTAGGATCGTTGCAGAAAGTATAATTTCCCATTTATGCTGACATGGAGCACTACGGTGGACAGTGTCATAAGAAAGTAAGATTAGTTCAACAGTATATGATAGCTGGCCCCAGTGCGGGCTAAAACTCCTGCCAATAGGCTAGTGCCCTTTTCCTGCAGGGAAAACAAATCCTCCTTCAGTTCTCTTCCAAGGAATATTGTGGAAGTTAGGAAGTTTGGTACCTTCTGCCTTTTTGATGGGTATGGAAAGGGAGAAATTGTTTAATGAGCTTGTTATCTTGGAGCCAATTTACTACTCTGATGGAAATGGAGGGCCTAAGGTGCACATGGGTTCTTTCCTTCTTTTTTCCTGGGAGGAATATCTTGTCCACAGCAATAATCTGGGGGAAGGCAGGGCTGTAATTTCACTATAACTTCCTCCTGAGCAGGAATGACAAGCTCACAACCAAATAAAAGTCTGAAGTTGACTTTTGGTCAAAAATGTTTTCTTGCCTGCTGAAGAGTGATCCACAATTCCCCTCGCTCCATACAGCTTTCTGCTTCACGGTTTTCTGGGTTTCTCAGTCCAGATACAAGGAATTCATTGTTGGACAGACAGCATGCTCACATGCTTCATGGAGAATCTGCAGCACAGGAGAGTTCCAGGATGTTCTCTCCAAGCCTGCTCAGGCAGGCACTGACCCATCGAAGGCAGAGCTAAGCGCTTTCTGAGATGAGTCCTCCTGGTGAAGGGAAGGCAGCTGCTTCCAGAGCTCATCACTGTGCCTATCTTCATACTAAGAAGTAATTTCTTTAAGCAAATGTCTGTATCTGAAAAACTTTCCCCACTTCTGCTAAATTCCAGTCCTTTTTGGAGGGTGATGCCAGAGTACAACTTTGTACTACACAGCAGTTTATAGCTGGACATTCAATACTCTAATTTTTACTTAGGTTAGATCCTTTATATGGAAATAGGACACCATTTACACTGTCAAATACTCTGTTTTTATATATATTCCATTAATCTGGAATTTAGTGTTGCTTTACATTATTCCCCTGTGCTGGTGTAATACATGAATGTAGCATAAGTATTACAACATTAACTCCTTTAGATTTAATATATATTTATTTTATCTGCTAGTGCAGCCCTGATTTTTATTCTCTACTTATAGTATGATAAAAACAAAGTAGCAGAATTGCAAATTTTGACCTTTCTGTCTTAATTATGGTGTGTATTATTTTGTGCCTTCGAGCTCTTCTAGTTTAGGAGGAAGTTAACTTTGGCGGGGAAAGCTGTGCCAAATGCACTTCACAGCTTAAAAATTTTCAGCCAATGCCCTCAGATTCTGATGAGCATTTTTGTTCAGCTGTGTAATTATAGCACCAGAAGAAGGGTGTACAATATGCTGCTGCTTTCTTCCTGCAGTGCAGTAGAGTGCATTTTGCTTAGTAATGGAGGAGTAAGATTCTGCAGCGCACCAGGAGCTCTGTCTTGCTTTTTGAGCAAAGCAGAAAATGACTCCCTTGTATGTTGTCATAGAAAAAAACCCGTGTCCTTATTTTAGTACTTGACAAGGAACCTCTCCGAAGTGAGGAAATAATTTAATATTGATTGTAGATTCTTGCCATGGAGTCACTGCGTAATTTTGTGTAGTGCTTTTTCTTAGGTTTATAGAATTAATGCACACATCCTAATGCACCGCCATCTTAGCTTGCAGATGAATAGTATTTTTACTTCTGTTAGAGTTTGGATAACAAATCCATAAAACCACCAAAATGTCTGTACTGAAGACACTTTTCACAGCTTCTCTGCTTCTGTCTTTCTGCTGAATAGGTACAACCCAAGGAGAAGACACAAACAAATGATTCCCTGTGCAGAAATTAAGATAGGAAGGATGTTTGAAGGATGAATGCCAAACACTTTTTAACTGTTTAGTTTGCTCTTCAGTGACTGGTGAGTTGAAGGGACGAAATTAGCTGGAGCTAGAGGACGGTTTGAACAAAAGACTCACCTGCTCAGGGTCATGTAAGAAAACGTTTAGACAAAAGCATCTTGTTTAAAACAAAATGTATCTATCCAAGCGAATCCATGTGGATAACATATTTAGGGTTCTCACTGACAGGAGGTCATAGCCATCTGTATTTGATTGAATAAGATTGTATCAAAGTCAACATGCTCAGGGCGCACCAGAAGTTATCAGAATTATCATTTCAATTAAACAGATGGCTGAGGAATCAAATGAAGAGCCTTTGAGTGATGGCTACAGAATCGATAATGTCTTTCTGAGCTTTATTGATTTATCTTTGTCCAGGCAGTAGAATTGATTTATGTCTCTAGCTTTATTTTGATAAGTCAATGATAGCTCAACTATTCCTAAATTAATGTCTTCTTTTTGTGGGGCTTACATTATTTTTTTCTCCTGGTGAAGAGACAGAATTTTACATCAAGCCAAACTGATTTTACTAAGTAATTCTGTGGCTAATGGGGTATCATAAATCAAGCAGAAGGATGGTCTCTGCAGTTTCACATGGAATGGATGACTTAGAATTGTGGCAAAGGCATTTATTTATTTAACCAGTCTGATGGTATTGCTTTTTTCCTCTTTGTGCTAACAGACCGGTTGACGTTTGCAAGCAGACAGGATTCTTGCTGTGAGGAATGCAGCAGCGTGAGGATTGTAATGTCTTTCCGCAAATAACAGGGAAAAAGAGGAGAAATATGTGCCTGTGTGTGAGAGAAGAAAGGGGCAGTCCAGCTCCACAACTAAGCTGCTTTTGCCACATGGTGCATTCCAAATGCATGCGAAAGGACATAACACGTGGAGCTCAGCCTTGTGGTGTGGGGAGCAGAGCCAGATGTGGTACCAGATTGCTTCTTACAGACCCAGATAGCAGTGCTGGTTTTGCTGCTGTTAGAAATGTCCATATCAGTAAAAGTTTTGTTGTCCATGCCATTGAAGTATTGGCAATAATTTTACGAGCTTGTAAAGCACGCACTTGACAGCTGCTTGCTTGCCTTTTTCTTTTACAGTGTGTACCCTTAAAAGTTCCTGGGCATAGTTGTTGGGTTTTTTTCAAAAAGGTAGGAATGAAAAATAGCACCAATAACTAAACCTTCCCCTCCATGGTCTGTTATCTGCAAATTTTTTCAGTACCAAATCCAGGTATATTACTCAGTAAATACTGTGGCCAGATCTGCTGGTAAATGAACCAGTGAGCTCTGAGACAACCAAAAGTTATGTTTGAGGCTTAGATTTTTATTGGTCTAATAGTTAGCTCATAGCAGCTCTAACAGGACCTAGCCGAGCTGTGCCTTCCTGTTAGCTCCAGCTTTCAAAGTCATGGTGCAGCCTTATAAAATGTCATGTAGTATGTATATTATAATTTATCCCTCTGGGGATCTTCATGCATCAAACAGAACATGGCCACAAGTTTCTTCAACTATTTTAATCTGTTATATTTTTTTTAGAAATGAGAGGGAAAAGTAGTATTGAAATGCAGTGTTTGGAAGGAATGCCAGGAGACCTGGGTCATAATTCTAACACTGCCTGATGCCGATAACCAGATAAATGACTTCATTTCTTTTATCTTCATCAGTGATTAAAAGGATAAGTGGGCCTAGAATTGCTAAATCCTACCTATTTTTAAAATTCCTTTAGTTTAGGTGGTAGCTTAGGATCTCAATTCCTTTGAGCATATAGGTCCCTCTCTTTAATTACCTTTATCAGAGAAAACTGTGTAGTTTAATTTGTGCCAGGTTTTTTGAAGGTCATAAATTCAAAGCCCTGTTGTTACTGAGTAGGCAGAATTGAACTGCTGTGTTCAAAACAAAACAAACCCAGAGAAAAACAACAACAAAAATCAACTTTCAAGGCTGGAGAAAAAGCTAATTATTTGACCTTAAAAAACTACAAAGTTAAAAACAATACATGGACAAATTAAACAAAAAAAAATTGAATTTGAGAAATTAGAAGAAAAATACTTTTTCCACCAAAATACAGGTTCTTCAGGAAGTCAAACCGCTGTATCTTTGGTTGATTTTTCATCATAATTATAATTAAGTGGCATTTGAGACTTGTGTAACTCAATATTCCAGATTAGCTTTTCTATGAAAACATAAACATGTAACTCTAATCAGATCTAAATTTAACAGGAACATTGTGGATAAACCTATGTGTTTAAAAGTTCTTTTAGTATTTAGTGCTCTTGCTGTTGAATGCTGGTTATTTATATAGTGGATGCACAATTTCTTTGCTACTTGGGACAATAAATATGTGCACACATTCAGACAGATGTCTTTAAAGTTTTAGTTTTAAGAGACTCAATTAAGAGACTTAGAGGAGATATTACCCAGAGGTGTAACAGGTCTTGCTAGGTTTGCTTTTCTCTAAATGCATGTATTTTCTGCCCAGTCAAGTCCATGATCTGAAAGTACTGTTGCCTTCTGGGGTCTCAGAAAGCTAAGTAATAAAAGGCATTTAAACATTAGTTTGAATAAAGAGGCCCACTTGGTGTGGGTGTGTTTGAAAACCTACATTGAAAAGATTTACGATGCAAGGGAAGCCATTGTGCAAACCCCCCCTTTTTATTACAACACTACAGGATGGTCAGTCAGTTTCAACTTAGGTAATGTAGTAAAGTTATGTAGAAACACAGTAAGAGAAGGAGATAAAAGCATTCCAACTGTCATTCCAATATTGCCACTTCAATCAGATTTTGAGCACAATGTAACTGCGCTGATCTGTGGTTCATCGGGTGTCAAGCCATTGTCTGGCATCAGCATCTGCATAGCTGCTATTGTTTTACCGGAGCAGCTGCCACTCAAACCTGTGATGGAGTAGGTGGAAGGCATTCCAGAGTTACACTTGCATTGTGCTACACAAAAGAGACCTATTGGGATACCTCCCCCTATGGTTTTTTTTTTTTTTTTTAACTTTGCATGACTTTAATACAAGAAATCTTTTATTTGAAATATTGGGCAGGTTGATAAGGAGGATTCTGGAGATGAAAATTACAATACAGAAATGTCTAAAGATGAAATGATCTGTGTGACAGAGTATAGATGTACAGGTTGTACTTCTCATCACTTCTGGTAGTGGGTGGACATAAGCAGTCTAAACTGAAATCTCTAGTTCTTTATAGAGATATTTCATTCGTATGTGAGTGCTGGGTTATGCATGAAGGAAATTAAATTTGTTCACATTGGGAGAAAATGAATACAGGTTTGTGATCCTCTGTATTCAGACTATTAGAGAAGGACAATAGAGGCAGTTCAGAGGATGGCAGATGTAGGGCTGAGCAGAGGTAAGGGGTCAGTGTTCAGCAGTCAGCATGAGGTACCTGCCAAGTTAAGGGAAAATGAGTTACAGGAGGAAAGGCTTTACTGTGAGGGTGGTGAGACACTGGAACAGGTTGCCCCAGGATGTTGTGGATGCCTCAGCACTGGAAGTGTTCAAGGCTGGGTTGGAAAAGGCCTTGAGCATCCTGGGATGGTGGGAGCTGCCCCTGCACGTGGCAGGGCGTGGGGACTGGATGAATTTTAAGGCTGGTATCAAGCCCTTAACATTCCATGATCTGAGCACAGGTGTTGGTTAGATGGATGCTCTCCAGAGATCCTTTCAACATTTATGATATTATGAAAAGGAGAATCAGGAAGGTTTTTCATTTTCCCTGACATGCCATGCATTTAACATCGACTTTAATTTTCCATTTGCTTTAGCGCCCTTCAGAAGATAAGTTTCTCCTTTCACTTAGTGCCTTGCTGACCACAGTGGTCAGCTGGGGAAGGTGTGTTTTCCTTAATGTCCTTCAGAAGTGGAAAGGATAGCTAATATCCACAATTAGTCTCTGATAACATATAGTGATTAAATAACTTCATTTTTTTCTGAAAATAAAATCCCCAAACTTTCAAGTTGTGCTGGTGGAAGGAACAGTGCTCATCTGTGTCTCCTGAATAGCTCTTTTGTAGGAATTGAGCTGGAAGGAATGGTTCATTAGCAATGACTGTGAAGCACACACTGACAAGTTTCTCTAGACCAACTTTGCAAAAGGCAAAACTTTAAGGATTTTCTCTTAAGAAAGTAAAGGATGCAATGCATTTCAAGTTCTGGTACAGGCTTTTCAAGTCTGTTGTTGAAAGGGCTCTTGATAAAATGCTAACAACTTGAACAGAAGGGTGATCAATCTCCTCTCAAAGAAAAATGTTTCCTGTCATTATAGGATTTCTTTCTGGATTGGTATCTTTAGATGGTTCAAATATTGAACAATTTCTTATTTAAACATTTAGCTGCAGCCATGTGCTCAGTTAGTAGGTAACAAGGGGCCTACTGAATTGGCAAGAGATTGTTTAGTGAGTTCCCTTTGATTTGTATCATATGAAACCAATCAAAGGTAGACAGGAGAGATTATATTATGCCTAAACCTTGTTATTAAGGTTAAAATAAGTGGAATATTGAGATTTTAATTTCCAGCCTTCTCATTCCTGCTTTGCAAAAGAGAAGGATGCATGTGGCTTAAATTTGAAATTTTTCATGGGAAGAACAGTGATCTGTGCAGAAATTCTAGCATCAAGGGTTTGATGACCTTTGCCATAAACTAAAGGAAGACAAAAAAAACATTCAGGAAGTTGTTGTCAGACCACTTTAATTCTGTAGGAATGGAATCACATTATCCAATCCAAGCAGTTCATTGGTACCTGCAGAGTTAAAAGGTGGAGAATGATGGGAGCAACTACTAACAACCTGCTGTATGGGGACTGTACTAATGATGTATGGTGTTGCTATAGGACTAGCATAATCTTATAGTTTTTATGTATCACTATGTTATAGTTAATTTTCATGTTTCCTATTAGACCAAACTGAAAAAGTGGGGTTTAGTTTGTTTCCCTCCTTCTAGTGATAGTTTTGTCATTTGATTTCTATTATTTTGGGCACTCAGAGCATTTTGACACTTCTAACCTTATCTCACCTGGTTTTTGGGAGAGACCGTGGCAGTGCAGAGATTTGTATAAAATTCTATGGCTTGGAATGCTTCAGATTTTAGATTAATGCCATTTTGATAATAGAAGGTAATAAAAGTCAATTATGTCAATTGTAATTGCTAATATCATTGCAGTCTCATGAGAGTGCATGGAGATGTGAGGCCTTGAAAACCATATTAGTGTGAGTCCCTTATACAATATGAATTCTAAGGTGTTACCTCTTCCTCAGTTTCACTGGGAATGTTAAAAATAAACCACAATGGAATCTTGTTGGTGAGGTCTAAGTGTGGACTAATGCAAAAGAATGCATACCAGAAAGTACCATTTATACAAATACAGTATTGAATCAATTTTAACTTCACATGGGAAAGACATGAATGTTTCTATAGGCACCTCATTGTACTGTAGGGGCCACAACCACAGAGTCTAGGCTGATATCACAAAATTGAGATAAGAGCATAAAACATGATAGCACTATTAATATGGCAGTGTACTCCATCTTTCTTTGGATAATATGCTCATTGAGGCAGCCTTTGCTGAGAGCCTGAAGTGTAAGACAGAAATCAGAATGGACTGAAACAGAAATGAGGATGTGTCTGTTGCTGCTGCTCTCTCAGTTAACTGTTCCTGTGCAGAGCAGGGACAGGCTGAGCTCCTGGTGCTGTCCATCCCTGCTCAACCACAGGGCTATGGCACGGCTGTATTGCCCTGGTGGAGCTGTTGCTGTTTCTGGCCTGTTCCTTCCACTTCTACATCTTGAAGTAGTTAACAGGACTGGTTAGCGGTCAGAGAGCAGCTGAGAGCAGGTCCTCCAAAAGTGGTGGTGGCGGTAGAGCAAATACAGGCAAGGAGAGTGAGGGAAAAGATGACAGAGAATTACATAAGCAGTGAAGGCTGCCTGACTGTTCTTACCAGGCTCTGGAGCAGAGTAGTGGATGAAAACCAGGTGCGTTTAAAGGGAGGAAGGAACCAGAAGTACTTGCTTACTCTTTGAAATGTACTTGATGTGCTTTTGAGATAGGTCAAGGAGGGATTTTCTTATTGTGTTCACAGAAATTATCAGGGTTTTGTGGTTTAGCTGACATTAGGAAGTTCAGCTTTTCTTGCATTGGTGCACTTGCTTCTTTTAGAAGTGTTTGCACAAAACCTCGGGTCTGCAGTGGTTGAGTGATTCATATTATAGTCAGTCCCACAGCTCACTTATAACTGAACTGATGTGCTTTTCCCACTCTGTGCCTGTCTCTGGACGTAGAACCTAGAGATACAGCTGATAATCTTCCTAATCTGGTAGGAAAGCTCCCTCCCCCCAGAAATAACGCAGAAGTATTCTTTGTTAAAAGGATATTATCAAAGCAAGGCAGGAAGAATTTCTCTAAGCAGAGAGTTCTGTTCCCACTGCCTGTTCACTGTTAGAATGCTCTGTGGAGTGAACCCACGTGCAGGGTTTATACGTGGGAGGTGTTCAGTTGGCTGGAAGCCTGCAGGTGGCCAGCACAAGGCTCTTTTATAGCCACAGCAGGCATTTTAGCTGTGACTGCTGCATTTTGGCAAGCCCAGGCTCAGCCCTTCGTATCAGTGCCAGAATCAGATGCACAATCATATCTGATTTTTTAAGAATTCTCTGCCTTTACAGAATGCAGTCTTGGCAGGTGTTTATTGTGGTAGTTTGAGGCTGGCTTCTGTTTTTGATCTCTAGTCCTTGTTCTTACAAAGTCATTCAGATAGACTTGAAAATATCAGCCTCTGCTTTGAACAGTGTATCCCTTGTTTTGAAAGGGTTAATACAAGCTGCTCTACCAAGGCCTTCCATAGCAAGACAGATGCATTGCTATAAGTGTATTTTTGGTGACTTGCAGGCAACTAACTGGTCAGGGATTATATTTCTGATTACCCCTTTGATTTAGTTAGAATAAAAGCACCAGTGACATTGCCAATGACCCAGATGTTTGAAGAAGCCATAGATTAAGATATTGAGGTCTGTACTTCCAAATCCCACAATATTACATTAACACACGTTCAGAAGCTGCAGAATTGGATTTAAATCCAGCTCTTGAACCCTCTTCATAATCTCATTTTGTGCTTGGAGTGGTGAAAATAATGGTAATGCAGCTGCTGCAAGAGTGACTATGTGAGCTTTTTTCACATTAGAAAGCCTTTCAATAAAGTAAAAGTGCCTTAAGTGCAGAAGAATCTTTCCTTCTTTCTTGCAGCTTTGATAGCAATGGAAAAAATTTGGAGTATTGTAACTCACTGTGGGCTGGAGATTGGTGGAAAAGTGTTATGGTCTCTGACTCACTGAGAAGTACAAGCTTCACATATTAAGACCTCATTAAAGATTGATGATGTTTACATTGTTCATGGTTACTTTCAATTTTTGTTGCACACATGACTGTCAGATGGCATTGCAGATGGAAGACCAAGCATGAGAGCAGTGGTTGCATCAATCTCAATTTTGATTCTGGAAGTTTCCTTGAAAGAACAAAGGAAAAAGGTGACAAAAAAAATAACTGCAGGTTTATAAGGAAATCCTGAAGTGGGTTATTGTTTTGGGAACTGAAGTTCCTCAGCAAGGGTCATTAATATGTGTAAATGCAGTGGCTTAAAGCCAATCTCGTTTTGCTATGCTGAAGGCTTGGCACACTTGGAAATTTGATGAATGGGCATCAGTGTGAGAGCATGGACAAGCAGTAGTGTGCACTGCAGGCATGCTCCTGGAGTAAAAGCACTGAATCAGACAGGTTTTATTGTGACATACATTGCTGATTTACCTCTTGGTGGTAGAATTAGAGAACGAGGTTTCCAGTACAGGTGATCCTTTTCAATGCTAATTTACCATCTGCTAGGAGCAGGTGGTGTTTCCCTTTGAACATGTTTCTATTGTGCATAACTGAAGGGAAGAATTTCCATTCCAGGACATTTTGTTCAAAGAAAAGACAATAATCTGCATATTTTTCAATGGGTACAGGAACCTGTCAGAAAATTACAGTCAGGAGTGGAGGAATGGCTCATTTATAGTAGCTGATTCAGTGGGAACATCGGAGTTTTATTCCAAGAGATCTGGAAAGGGAATTTCCCAGTATTACCATTGGTTTCCTCCCCTGCTCATGCTCCAGATGTGGTAGTCATACAAGCTTTTTTTTGAGTTCTGTAGCCTGAAATAAAATGCTGAGAACAAGAGTGTGACTTAGACAGTTTTTCATCTGCAAAAAGAGGCAGATCTCTTACAGGCAGTTATTTTGCTGGTAGAGGATGGATGAAGATATATGGAAGATGAGGATATAGAGGATATATGGAAGGCAGAAATGAGGATTATAGATCAACTGTGTAGTTTTGTGTTACAAAGCCTGTGAGCACATAAAGATTTACTTCTGAACTGTGGACATCCAAGGCCAACTGCCCAAAATCAGGTCTTGCTAAATCTGGTAGTTTTTTGAGACAATAACCTTTTCAGCAGTTCATGGCTGTTATGGATCATTTCCAACAGCTACTGAAGGGACTAGTGTTTCCCCTTCTTTTTGAAAGACATTGAAAAGAACAAAAAAACCCCCACAAAACAAACCCAAAAAGCAACATACATATACATACAAACACACATATATATGTAATTATGTGCTAAACTGTCCTTGTTTTATGACCACTTCTCTCTGAAAGAGAGGGTAGATTGTCTACATTCAAGAGACAGAAAATTTAGAAATAATTAGCATGAGTTAAATGATGGCATCTTCCTCCCCCTGTGTGGGTATTTGGGCAGAGGAATAGGAGACCAAGCTGGTGATCATCTCAGGTGAGCACGTACAGCTTAGGAGCCTTGCTTGGCTTAGCCCTGTCCAGTTACTATTGGCTTTTTGTCGCACATCTCAAGTGTTGAGATGGAGCTCCTGGCAGCATGCCCGAGTTGACAGCTGATCTGAAGAGCCCCACGTACCTCAGCAGCACGTCTCTCCTTCTGGCTGTGTCCTCTGCTCTTCCTGAGGAGAGCAAGGGGTTGTTGCCTTTGGATTCTGTTTGTGCCTTGGCAGTTCATCCTTTCAGTCTCTTCCTTCTAACACGTAGTTTCTCTCCACTGAACAGAGGTCAGAAATGAAGCTATAAAGGATGCAAAAACAAAGCTTGTAGTTCAGCTTCTTCATTCTTTTTGTGTATCACTTTGGATTAAATCTAATGCTTTGCTTGTGACCACAACAGAGTATTTGTGCTAAACAAAAGGTGTTTAGTACAAGAAACACTAGAAGTTGTCTTACTGAGCCACTTTATGATGTGGGTAGTTGCTGCTAAAGAACAATACACAAGAAAACCCTCAAAAGATAGAGGTGGCAAAATTTGTTCCCTTAATGCTGGTGTTCTGATCTATTTCGCTAAGAAAGCAGTTTAAGGCATGAGAAAAAGGTGGGTTATCTTCTGAGACTTTTTCCTCAGTGTTGGCTGTCATAACTCTTTATATTCCTGTTGAGGAGTAAATGATCAATTAAGTGACAAGAAGGCCAGGTAATTATTTTAACAAGCATAGAGAGATATGAATTAAACGTGAAAATGGTCTGCCATTAGTTTGATAAATGCAGTTTTCTTAGTACATGCCCTCCCTCCTCAAGAATGTTAACATATGGAGATTTTAAACCACTGGTGGAAAAATCCGGCAAGAAAAAAAATCAGTAGTAAAAATACAAATAATTTGACGGACTTCTTACTTTTATTTTTATTTGCATCACCCTTAACCTTATGGTAACAACATTTTTGTCTAATCAAGTTTTTGATCAGTGCCAACAGACTGTGGGTATTAATGAACAGTGTTTACATAAGCATCAAAACCCCTGCCATTTTAAAGACCTTTCCTTGTCATTATAGAAGCTGTCCGTGTGATCTAGGAGGCTGCTTCTATCCTGCCACTTCACCTCTGTGAGGTGATGTGGGGACAGTGGCTTGGGACATGTTATAACTCCGGCATTCTCATTTATGAAGAAATGAGCTCCAGAGGGAGTGAATGGAGACAGGAGCCACCCTCTCCTGCTGGAGCATTTGACAAGCTCGACTTGTGCCAGCTCCTCAAGGCCAAGAAGTTCCATTTGAAGACAACTATCTCCAAAACAAGACCTTTCCCTAGGCATTTAAAGTCCAATTCTTATCTGAATTAGATATGTAGTACTCAAGGCTTACATTAGTTTTTGTTTCGTTTTTTCATATAGGGAGTGAGACAAGGCTCTCAACACTTGTATCAGGACCACTGGTGCAGATGGAAATACTGTGTTGTGTGGTTTAGCTGTAAATGATTAATTCTGTTTACATGGGAAGGATTTGTTTTTAATGAAAATGTTACTGATTTTACGTTTTCCCTTTCCTTATTTTTTTTCAGAATTACATATGATTTTAGTATTGTATACTTATTGGCTAGACAATTAATTAAACCTTTAATAGCCCACCAAAATATCTCGCTTGCTTTTAGTTTTTCAGTCTAAATATTTGCCCTGAATGACCTATCCAACTTTTCTTTATCAAAGCACTTTCATTTGTTTCAGTTTAATTCATTTGCAGAGAATTTAATTTGGTATTTATATCAATTTATTAAATAAAATCCTGCATGATGATTAAAAATAATTTAACTATTTTTTATTTGGGTTTGAAGGAGGTATTAAAACCCTGTTATGCGTGGAAAGTTATGGAATATGGGATTACATTTGTTGAAGTTGTTGAGGCTGATGCTTACCAGAAGGCACGGTGGGAATGGTGCAGCTGCAGGCTGAGAGGGAGGAGTCAGCTGAGTGACAGCTGGAAGTGAGGTTGTGATTGGCTGGAGGAACGTGTGGGCAGTGTATGAACAGGAAGCTGATTGGGTGATAGGACGTGTGGCTAGCGTATGGGTGGAAGCTGATTGGGTGATAGGACACATGGACAGCAGCGCTGCGGCTGAGCCAGCCAATGGGTGCTTTTCTTCTGCTAAGTTCTGTTAGGCCTTGGTTTGGTTTCAGTGATGTCCAGTGGAGATTAAAGGTATAAAATAGGGAGTGATTCCTGCAGTAAAGGGATCTTCTTCAGATGCATAAGGAGGTCCATGTCGCTTTGTTCCCCATTGCTACAGAATGTTCCAGACCACTTCAGATATTTTTTCCAGAGCTGCTGGTCAATCCTTGAAATGTATCACTGTCTGTGTAGTTGTATTGGATCTACTGAACACACTGTGTACCCCCAGACAGAGCTTTCAGGCTGAGGATGGGTCTCCCATTGTGATGGAGTTACTGTAACTGGAATAGCATCCAGACTTTAAAATGCTGTAAACACCTAAGAGCTTACTGTACCTTTCTTAAACAGTATGGCAGAATCTATTTTTAAGTTCATTACCTTCTTCCAAGGTGCAATCTTTTCTGTGTGCGAAAAGCTTATCTCAAATTAAAGAATATGTTTTCGAGCTGCTGTTACCAGGATACTGAGGGAAGTGCATTCACTCATTCAAATAGCATCAATAAGTCTGATGAGACCTTATAATGAAGTGCAGTTACACTTCTATTTATGTCTTCTGTTTGACAGCTTCAGTATCTGAATGCCCACTACTGATTGATTAAATAAATGTATAAAAAATCCCTTTGCTGTCAGTTTTTTTTTTTAAATAGAAATCAGCAGTGTGACTGAATTGCTCACCAGCTGCTGTTGCCCGAGGTGGTGTATGCATATGTCTGTGCCTGGGCACTTTCAATCACTTTTTGCAAAATATAGTGGCATCAGCTGAAAAACATGGTTGGAAGGAGTTTGAAATTCTGTGAGGGATTTTTCAGACTTTTCTAGGTGTGGTTTATGTTATGTGAGAAATCACACAAGGAGATGACTTGTGAAACCCAGAGCATGAATTCCTACTGTCTCGGAGCTGTACACAGTTCTTTAACATGTCTAGCTCGTTGGCCTTGGACAAGTGTTCTCAAAATTAGTGTTTAGGAATGACACAAACTTTGGGGAGAAGAAATTCAGTGCAAGTCTAAATGAGAGACTATTGAAGCCAAAGGGAGTTTCTCCATTGACTCCAGTGGAATTTGAATCAAACTGTTGGTATTTCTGGGATTCTATTGCAGGGATGCCTACGGTCACATGCTCAGAAACTCAGATTATTTATTTTTCTTTCTCTTTCTTTGTGTTTTTCTATTTCTTTTCGGAGTTATTCCTTATGTCTGGAAATTTCCTAAGCTTGTAGGGGAGTATGGTTTCAGCAGTTGTGCTGTTGATCTCTCTTTTAGGGTGGCACAATGCAGTTCCATGAGACAGATCACTTCATTTGTTGTGCTTGACTGTTAGAGCAGTTTATTTGTCATGGGGATGTAGATGTGGCCTTATCCATTGCAGAGACTCATCCTTCTAAAGATGCTCATTTAAAAACTCTCTTGTACTTTTGGTGTTTGAAATGGATCTGTACCAACTGAAGTAATGAAATATTTCAGTTAAAAGACTGGGATTTTTTCTGTGTAGAGACATCACTGATGAAGGACATTCCTGGCTTGTTACTGGCAATGCTTTTTTATGTTCTGGAAAGCGTGTTAATATTGGTCTGAAAGCTCTAGAGCTAGGTGTTATGTTATACACAGTATATTAAATTGTTATCAAGGAGTGTAGTAAAACAAGGAATGTGTCACTTTCCTGTCTCATGGGAGGATTTGATTTGCTCTGAAATCCATGATACAGTGCATTAAAATACATGGCTAATTTTTAATATTCACCTAAATCTTTTATGTAGCTATGCTCATTAGCATTGTTAAGAAACTTCCTAATGAAGGAGTCAGTAAATTTTTTTAGTCATGGTAAGTAGGAAAAATTGAATTTAAATGGCTTTCTCACATGCATGTAATTTGGCTGGACTAGTCTTTAATCTGTGGCTCCAATATCAATGGAACGAGTACGTTTTATGTATTTTCAATTGGTATGTTCTGCTTGCTTCAGTTTTGTGAATTGGCACTTACTGAGGGGAAACACCAGATTAGGAGCAGGCATCTCCTTGCAAAATTTCAAACTGGATTTACAGAGCAAAGCGGTTGTGGTAAGAAGCAGAAAATCACCCCAAACTTCATGGGCTGTCCTGTAAAAGAAAAAATATCAATTAGACTTAACCAAAAATACATCTGAAATGTGTTGGTTTGGGGTGTAGCTTGTCTTTAGAGGTTATTATCTGAGCTGCAATACCTGACTGTGTGCTCTGTGCATTTTCAGAAGAGTTTGAGCCTGGCTCATTGGAAGAGCTTGTGTGTAGTGTGTCACTGTCCTGTAGCAGCCACACTGTGGCAAGTTTATGATGTCGCTTTTTTCATTAGGTAGATTGCTTAATTCTTTCAGTCCCTTGGAAGTTTTTCCTCCCCTTGGTTACTCGTTGTCTCATTAGTTTAATTTAGAGTAAAATACCTTTCTTTTTCTAAATCTATGCTTTTATGCAGCATGTGTTTGTATGCAATGGATGGAGAGAAATGAGAGGGGTAGGTATCTACCAAATGTGCAGCATTAATTGCTGTCCTGATGCACTGTTGTTGTTCTCAGAATGTGAACTAGAGTATGTGACTCAGGTAAAGGCTTGATGATCCAAGACACTGGAATTAGCTCAGAGAATTTAAATGAAACATGAGGAAAAGGCTGTCCATCTTAAATAAATAACCAGGCTAAAAGAAGGGCAGCAATTCCAGTCAGTTTGGAATTGCAACTGAAAGTAGTGCAGTTGGTTATTGCTCCGGTCAGTGGTAGTGGTTCAGTGCAGCGGGTGTGTTAATGAGCTAAGGATTCCACACCAAGACTTGACACTTGTGAGTCCCACAACGGGTTTTTTTTTTGAGGTATATTTTCCAATTACAGTACTGGAGAGGCTGCAGAAACTTGTTGGGTGCTTATGAGGCTTGTGGTTTAAAGAATGAGAGGGAAAAAATCCTCCTGAACCGAGGTAGTCTTGGGGTGAGTAGTCTGATGTCCTGGGCCTGAATGCTGCAGAGCAGACTGCAAAGGGGAAGCTGCCACAGTGCTGGTGTTGCTGCGTGTTTGTTTCTTGGAGAAGGTATCTTCCAGATATGTTATGAATGGGGTGGTGATAGACCAAAGAATAGGCAGGTGCAGTTAATCCCTTTTTTTCTGTTAACAGCTCAGGTTGTCCAGAACTTGAGTCCATGGGAGAAGTGATGTTCCGGTCAATTCTACCACCATATCTGGTGCTGTCATCCACATCCCTTTTTGGGTCTTGCCACCCCAGTTTCCAAGCAGCATACGCAATTCTCTGTAGCAAAAGCAGCAGTTAGAGCAGCCCAGAATCTGGACTTTTAAATTTTCAGAAAGAGAAGATATTTGCAGGAAATGTTAAAGGCCTGAAAACTGGGCTTGGTCCAAATTGCTTTGGCAGCACTTTATACCAGCTCTTAATATCTCTTCACATTGAGCAGCACAGAACTGGTGGAGCAGCTGGTGATGCTGGTTTGGGATGTAGCAAAGCTGCCACATCGAGTGTGGTAGGATTCAGTGATTCTCCTCCATAGAACACATTCCTCAGAGGAAAGTGAAATTAGCAGGTTGGCTAATTGCTCGGAGGGTACAACTCCGGGGGCCACCAATCAAGGGGCAGCAGTGCTGAACAGGCAGGCACTGGAGCACAATTAACAGAGCTCTTGTTACTGTAGAGCACCAAAACTGGCTGCTGACAGGAGCAGAGAAATGGAGGAGAAATGGTGAGAATATGCATGAAAGGGAAATGTGGAGTGAAAACTAAGGAAAGCTTTGGGTTTCTAAGTTCCCTGACCTCCACTGGTGGTTTTAAGGTTTTTAGTTGTTATTATTTTTCAAGTCACTCTTTCAAGGAGTGAGCAGCTATTGTTCTTCTGTTATGGTTGTGTACAGAGCCCTTTTTCTTGTCTTTCCCCACCCTGTCATAGATGCATGTATTCTTTAATAAGATAAATGAATGTTTTCCGTTTCAACTCCCCTTTTCTAGGTTTGAGTATCTAACTCTGTCTGCTTGGAAATCTGATAAATGCTGCTTAGTAGTTGTATAATGTCTTTAAGTCAAATTAAAAAAGAAAATGTTTATAGTGAATGAAAATCTAAACAAATGTTGAAATGGATGAAATAGAGAATTAAACTTATCTCTGTCAGGACAGTGTAGGTTACAAGCAAAAATAATCATTCCTAAATAGGTGAATGTGAACATGATCTCAGACTAGGAAAATCCAAAAAAGGTGACACTGCTACTGCACTTTAGCCAGGCTAAGTTTGGTCTTGCTTCTCTGCACACTTTTATAGGCCAATAATTTCCACTAAATTAGCTATCTTATGAATTTAATGTCCATTACCAGGATAAAGGTTTTTGGGTTTTTTTTTTTTTTTTGATTCATTATAACTTGGCTGTGCAAGTCATCTGCCAGATTTTCAGTAGCTTTGTCTGACAGTAAGAGAGGAATATACTGAACATATTTGAGTTGTTCATGTTGTCTAATTTTCTTGCTCTATTGTTTTTGTTGGTTTGTTTCTTTTTTTCTTATTTTTTTTCACCTCTCATTAATCTTATAAGTCTCTGAGGAAATGGAAAAGGAAAGGGCATGTAGCAGCCCCAGTTGTTATACACTGCATATACAGTGCTTTTCTCATGACAGGAAATAAGGAGTCTGGGAAAAGGGTATTACCTGAACCAATAAGATCACTGCATATACAACTCATCAATTTGTTTGCTTTAAATTTCTTAAAGATTGGTTGGTTGATTTATAGGTAGTTCCTTGTTATTACGTATAACCTTGGAGGAAGAACTGACTTGTCTGGATAATGTCCAGTAAAGCTGCACTGAGGCACAAATGCACTGCTTGTAAAGCTGGCTGAAAAACATTCAATCATGAAGGTTGTCCTTGTTTTCTTGGCTTTGAGACTATGACCTTCAGGACACGTACTCAGCAACACTTGGGATAAAACAGCATTTTTGAGAGACAGAGGGTTCAGAGCTCATACAAGTTTTTAAGCCTATATGTCCATTATCTAACAAAAGCAGGTGGCAGGATCGTGCCTTGGTTTCCGTTTGCATAAGAAAACATCTGTTCTAAAGATCCACTGATCTTCATTTCAACAAAGAAACCATAATTTTGGACAAAAGAGGGCTACAGAGGCTTTGATGCACTGAAGTTGTTTCTGAAAGCCCCAAGTGCATGACAATGCACTTCCTCTACTGAACTCTCCAGATGCAAAGTGCATTAATCTCATTCCATTAGTCACTGGTGGCCAGAACTTACTCATAAATGAGCTAAAGTGTAAATCTGTGAATATAGTGATAGCACAGAAAAATCCAGTATATATGCATGTGTGTATGCATACATATATAATGTACATATGTACTTTCCAGTGTCTTCAACCTATCCTCTTCCCCCAGCATCAAAATTTCAGTGATGAAATTGTTTCTGGGTCACTCATTCAATCCTTGTTGAGCTTTGCCTTTTAAAGAAAAAATTTAAAAAATTTATTTTAAAACTGCTAAACTACTTGCAGCACTTCAAATGCATTGAGTTCTTGTGTTTGTTTTCCAACAGAAGTCTGGATTCCCTGTGCCTAAGTTTGAGGAAGCAGGAAAAAAGCTATGGATGATCAAAAGTGCACATTTGTGGTAAATCTGTAAATCTGTCATGTGCTGCTGGCAATGCACAGGCGTGGCTGTGATGAATAGAGACTTGAAAATTGTCATTCAGCCTGAAATTCCAAGGGGCAGAAATCTTAATTCCCAAGGACTCGTGTCGTGGCTCAGAAGCTGTGCCTTCTAGTGCAGGGGTTGACTTTTGGTTTTCTTTGGATGAGACACAAATTCAGCCCATCTGCTTGTGCCCATACCTCAGCCAGGAGGTATTCAGCACTGGGAGCTGAGTGAGGTGGAAATCCCTTGCAGCTGTTTATTGCTCATGCTGACATCCCAGAGCCAGTTCTCTTTCCATTTGTCACACGCTTTTGATGTACATGTAGTGACTGTGTGTGTGTGCATAGAAGAAATTATAATTTTAATCTGTTTTCCACATTTAAAATTTAATACTTTCAATACTTAAAAAAAAAATCTTAAGAAAGTGGATACAGAGCTGTCAGAAAAATTGAATGAGATTGGAAAAAGAAGGGAGGAAGAAAGAAAAGGAAGGTCAGGCTACGGGAAACAGCCTAAAGTGATCTGAGACTGTCTTCCTCCTGCAGCTGCTACCTCCTGATACAAAATGAAGCAAAACTCAGTTAATACAGGAAGAATCTCTTAAGACTCTAACCTGATACCTAGAGTGAAACATTAGGCTACTTAAACAAGCAACACCAATTAATAGCTTTTAGCATGTCAGACATTTGCAATGTACTCTGCATGTATGCATTGTCTATAGGGCAAGATTTTACCTGGAGTGTTCCTTAGGGATGCTGAGAGGCTGAGCCAGGTCATGCTCACCATGTGAGGGCAGAGAACTGGAGTGTGGCTGAGACCCTTCTGTGTGTGAGCTGCTGCACAGAGTCTGCTTGGGAGAAGACAGCAAAAGTGAAGATGTCTCTGTAGAGCACAGATGTCACTTTACAGAGATGCAGCTCCTGAATAGCAGCACTCTGTTCGCCCTCACTGCTATAGAGACAGGAATAAGAATGTTGGTAGAAGTAGGCAAGGAACTTGTCTCTATGATATCCCCTGCCTGTTTTCTTTGGCTGTTTTTTCAGGGAAGATTAAACTATCATGCCCTATGATCAGGAAAAGAACATTTGCTGAGAAACCAGGACCTGGGGGGATTTTTTAAGTGGTAGAAGTCATATTTCTTATGTCATTCTGGTGTCTTCAAGTAACATCACAGTCAGTCACTTGGCATGTCTGAAAATAGCACATCTTCCTCCAAATGCATATGACTTGTCTTTGTAATGTGGGAGAGAGTTAGTGCATATCAATAAGTGTTCCAGTGAAACTTCCATGTAGCATCATTGGGAAAGGCTGGAGAAACATTCATTAAAGTCCAGTGGAAAAGCCAAGGTATTTTGTTACCTTTGACTGGGGCAATAAATTGTAGTGGCAAGGAGTGACTGGAGATAAGGCATTAAGCAATGTGTGCCAGAAAGAGCAGAGTGATGCCATTAAAGCTTTGTTTAAAGCATTGCCCCTGGATGTAATTTCAGTGACTTTCAGTGTGCATTGCACCATTTCCTAGATAATTCCCTTTATCAATTGCAGAGTGAAAACCCCTTTCACACAGTACCAGTCAGATAGTACTTGACCCCAACATCAGGCTCCCAACTCTATTTATAGTGCTGTTTCCTTGTGCATGTTTTCTGTAGCTGATCTGCAGGTGTGGCTGAAAGCAGTGTTTTGTGACTGCTGGAGAGTCACTGATGGCACTGGGGTGTTTCTGGGTGCAGATGTCAAAGTGAGGTCATTGGCATAAAGGAAATTAATGTAAATGAAAGTAATTAAGGTGGTTAATCATGGGAATAACATTTTCTCCCCTTACTGTAGTGATGAAAAACGTGTGCTTATTTACAGCTCGTCACTTATAGTATGCTTGCCCTTTAGTCTCAGCACAAAAACCAACTGTAATCCAAGTAACTTGCTCTTTTTAATATTTTTTTTTACTTAAGTCCTTTACTTGTGATGAACCTATATGTCCCTCACACATTCCTTGCCCTGGTTAAGCTAAATCAGAAGGTTTACAATGGTGTAGTCTTGAATAAATGTTCCACCAGTAATGCTGAAGATAGATTAAAAGAAAACTGTTGTCAACTGCATATGACAATATAACAAATTCGTTCAAAACAGAAATATTCAATAAAAGCCACATAAGAAGCATAAATGAGTTGCTAGGAAACATCGTTTTTCTTTTCTTCAGTCTTGTTCACATTGGTGATAGGTTTTCTAAAGTCTTCTACCAAGGATGAGAAAGGAAAAAAAAAATCTGAGTTGGTTCTTGTCCTCAGTTAAAATGAGCTGACACTGTTTCTTATCAGTATTCTGCTGGGACACCCAAGCCTGTTCATTTCTTTCTTTAACAAATGATTGATCTGGACTTGAGAATTGAGGGAACCTTGTAAAGTGCTAAAGCAAACAAATGGAGATAGAGGGATTGATTGTGCTCTGCTGCAGTGATTTTATGCAAGTGTTTTTTATCCTTAAGAGACTTCTAGCTTTTGAATTGGAAAAGGTTTATACAGGCTTGAATCATTAAAACCTTTATTTACTTTCAATTAGTGATGTGCTGAACTGTTCAAGGAAAAGTTCTGGGATGGAAAAACTTGGTGTATCTGCAAATTGGGATGGTGGTAAGGAACAGCTTTTGTTTTCCAGGTTTTCCATAGCTTTTGATGAGGACTGTAACTGCAAGAGCTACGACTTGTAGGTAGAGAGTTTGGGTAGCAAGGGTAAAACTGTCCTGTTAATTCCTTGGCAATAGCTTCTGAGGATTTGTGCTTTATAAGAGTACAAATAGAGAAAGAGGTGCATTGGAGAAATCATGGAAGGGGTCAGGTTTGAGCACAAATGACTGCTGCTTTCCGCAAGTGAGTTGTACAACTGGAACTGAGAGAGGTGAGATATTTCCCCATTGCTTTAAAGGAAAGGGAGGTGGCATCCTGATGTATTGTAAATAAATATTGAAATGATTCATACTTATGCATTTCATCCTGATATGTGAAGCTTGCAAGCTAATCTTGAGTCTGATTCCTTCTGCCTCCAGAGGGGGTTACGAGCAGGTATTTCTCATGTGATCTCATGATCTTTTAATTGCTATTCATTAAAAATAAAGGGGTTAAAGCAGTGCCCTCATAAGGATTTTAATACCTGCTATTAATACTATGCTGCACTGTTACCCAATATATTGTCTGTCTGTTTTGAATTCCAAGACTTAAGGACTAGAAGGCACAAATATTTTACCTTAAACCTTTTTTTTTTTTTTAGTTCTTATAAAAAAGACAGCATAAGAGGTAATTGTCATCAAACCTTAAACTTTATTTTAAAGATCATTGCCTTTCACTGCTGAGCATCAGTCCAGTGTTTGTTAGACCACTTGAATGAGAGTGGTATTTTAAATCAAAGTTTATTTAACTACTCTGAACATAATAATCAGCAGGCAGTCAAGTCAGTGAATTCAGGGGATGATTCCCTCAGTCTGAAGAGACTACCACAGATGTTTTTCTAATGATTGCAGTCATGTTTTATAAAGCAGAGGCTATTCTGACAGAAAGAGTCTGGGATTTAAAATATTGGCAGTGTTTTCCAGTGAGGGCAGGCAGAATTTATCATGTGTCCACTGAACTAAGTGGCCAAATAAACATACTTGATTTTTTAATTCAGGATGTCATTCATCATCTTTTTTTGATGGGGGAGCTGAATTCTATAAGACTATACATTTTTCTAGAGGAATTTTAGTTCAAGGAGCATTTTCATTCCACTGGTATTCTTTCATTGAGACGTATATCTAACAGTTGCATCAAATGCAACAAGAATTGAAACTGACAGCAGGGTTTTTTTTTCTGCCTCTTATATATTTTTTAAAAAATATCATTAAAACATATGAAATAAAATCTTTGCTTAATAAACTCAGTTTCTGCTTTCCTGACTATTAGTTTTAGCAGTAAATGCGAAGTCTCTATTTGCCAGAAAAAGCAGAGATAGCCTCAAGAACTGTTTCCCAGGCAGTGTGCTACAAATCTATGTCCATGTAGGTTGGTGGCAAGAAGTAACAGTAAACATATATGAGATTTTTTGGGGGCTTGGTGGTTTGTTTTTTTTTTGTTTGTTTTTTTAATTATTATATTGGCTTCCCCTCCCGTAGCCCCACAATATTTGTGGTTTTTTCAATTCAATTATATTTTTTTCTCCTTCTTCTGAGAAGCTGAGAGGCTTTTTCAAGAAGTAATACCACAAACCGTAGCACAGTGCTGCCACTGCAAAACTGTTCAAAGGGACAGTTAAAGTACAGGAGAACTGAAGGTCAGGGCCACGATGAGAACCTAAAATACTTCACTCTTCCTACAATGTCTCTTGACATTCTTGAGTTTACAATTTTGCTAATTATTTCCTAACTACTAAAAAAGAAAAAATGCTTGATACTGTCAGAACTTTCTTTTCCTTTCTCCATTCCATTACTTTCACTTCTATTATGGCTACAACTGGTCTTTTCCTTTCATTTGCCAAGCCTTGGCAATGAGTTATCCAATTTTCTTCTTCCAAAATCTACCCCGACAACTAGACTGAGGAAAATTTGGCTGTGTTTTTTTCCCCTCTATAGCATATTGAAAAAAAATCATACCTTTCTAGTTTTCTTTATAGCAAGTGTTGCTCTTTGTGCTGTAGTTTTCTGTCTGCGTTTGTAGCCTAAAATGCAGGCTTCACTCAGAATTCATTGCTTGAACCTTCCAAAGCCCTCCAGTATTCCAGGGTGAGAATGACATGCAGATAAATACAATCTGCACAGGGCTCTTTGAGCCATTCTTTGTATAACTCCAAATCTGAAACCGTTCCCCAGAATTTATATATGTTATGGGTAGGTGGGCTGGTCTTAAAACTTTCAATGAAGTGAACCCCAGAATGAATTAACTTCATGAGTAATAATATGGTTGTGGATGTGACTGATGGATGAAACCATGAGCAAATTAACACTGTCTTGCTGCTGGAAATGAAGGTGGAACTCAGATTCATCACACAATGATGAATCTGTGAGGACTGTGTCTGTTGAAGAGCCAGTAAAGATATTTTGATATCAAGTAATGAGTGAGAGAGTTTTATGTATTGTTTTATACTTACATATCTTGAAGTTTTGGCACTGCCGAACAGCCATGCTAAATTTTAGGCTGCTCACATGCCTTTGCACACATTATTGGTGCAGAACATCCTAGAGGTGTTGTTTCGCTGTTCCTGATGTGGCAGACCTAAGGAAATTAGTCTAATGATCACAGAGTCATAAATAAACATTCTCAAACTACTTGAAAGCCAATTCTAATCAGTTATTGGAATGGTTCCTGGGAAGAAGCAGCTTAGATATGGCAAATTAAGTGTTTAAATAAACCTCCTGGGGTTGGCAGCACCCTGCCTTCCCTACTCTGTGTCATAGGGAGAGTGCACTTAAAAAAAGAGGAAAAAACCTTATGTAACATTAAATACTGAATTTTGCATAAAACCACATTATGAATTTTATATATTTCATACACTTATGTCATGTTACATTTGTGTTGTGTTAGTAATTTTACAATTTTGCATCAAGTTCAGCAATGAAGGTGGATCATGGAACCAAAGATAGTGTAAGGTTGGAAGGGACCACCGTGGATCTCCTGGTCCAACCTCCAATGTTCAACTCCTGATTTATCTAGTTATGTAGTTACATTATCAATATTTTGTTTAGTATGCAGTGGCTGGCTGAAACTCATGATGAAGTGGGGAGAGGCCTTGAAGCTGCAGAGAGGAGGACAGAGTAGATATTTCCAAACTGTGCTCTTGTGACGTGTAGCAGCTGTGGCAGCTCAGGCTCAGGATGGTGTGTGCTCTGTGCTGCCTCCTGGAGAGTAGCAAAGGACTTGAGGCGAGCTGGTTTGGTCTGCCCAGCACTCCCTTGCCTCTCTCAGCCTTGGACCCAGTGTGCTGCTTGTCTGCTCAGGGTTGCCTGGCTCTCTGCGCACCACTGTGCTTTGCCACACAGGCACTTTCTTAGTACTTTAAAAAATTTTCTTCTTCTGTAAATTGCATATGGCTGCAGGAGTAGAGGTGTGCCACAGGCTACCAGCAGAGACTAATTCTGGAGCACTTTCATGTCCTCTGCAGTCTTGAGCTCAGTATTTATAAGTCAGAATTTAAACAAGCAAACAAAAACTTCTTCCCCCACTCCATTCCTCACCTACTTGTCTCCCAGTTTGGGACAAAACCCACAGAAATGTTACCCATAATCAATATTTGAAGCCTCTTCAGTATGACAGTGACAGAGTTATTTATGGATGCTCCAGTGTCGTTTCACCTGGAGTCATCTTCCCTGTGCTGTTTTTCAAACCGACTACTATTTACATGTTTTGGTGTAGTGTCTAAGTCTCTATGAGGTTGAAGTGCATTTCAGTAAGTTCTTACTGACAGTACAGAGCTGTTGAAGCAGCCAGCTTGCCAAATTGCAGGACTGCCTTGGGAAATTTCTATTACAGAGAGCTAGAATTTGCCAGAAATTTAGTTTGATCACTCTTTTTTTAAATGAAAAATAATAGCACTGTTTTGTAAGTAGTTTCATGTTGCTTTAAGAACTGATTTCAAGGGGGAACACTAAGGAAGTGAGGTTTTACAAACAAATTACCATGAATGCCCAGAACATGCAGTTCAGTTTCACATTCTTTTGTTAGACTAGCTCAATAAAATGAGCAGAATAGTTTCCTGACAAGACTCACTTCAAGTCCTTGCCGTGGTAATACAGGGGACCTCTGATAAAAAGAGACAGGTGCTCTTCTGAAGTTGTCTCAGACAGATGCTGCTCTCCAGCCATGCTCCTGCTCCGCTGTATGATTCTGTATCAGTTTTTCATTAGAGTTGTTCCTTGGGGTGAGCAGGTCAGGAATTTCAATTCTTTGGTTTGGATCAGGTTCAGGTCAGTGAAAACATTTAGTGACCTGACCCAGTCATGAACCAGAGATAGTCCCAGAAGTTTCCCTTGAGATGGAAACTGGACTCCTTATGATGTTTATCAGCTGGTGACACAGTATGGCTTTCTAGATAACATATGACATTGTGGGGTGCTTGTGATTGCAGACCCTTGTTTGGATAAAGAAAGAAATGGATTTTTTACTGAATTTGATAAAGTTGCTAGCCAGTCACATTGTCATTTGCTTTTTGTTCACTTTAAAGGGTCTGGGGATCTGTAATTTTTACAATGTGTTCCAAGGCTTTTATCTCTGCTTGATCTATTTTTAATTGTGATGATGGGGTTTTTTTGGTTGTTTTTTTTTTTTTTTTCCCCTTAATTTTATTACAGAGACTAATTTGCACATTCTCAGAGTACAAACTTACCATCCAGGACCCTAATACCGTATGGCCTTATGGTTCCATTGATTAGTTTCACCTTACTACCTTTAAGTTATTAGGGAAAAAAGGAAAGTTCCTATATGTCATAGGTCGTATAATTGGGATCAAACCAACAAGAATAAGAGCTGGCGCCGCCTCTTGGGTTGAACAGAGCTAAAGATTGTGTGCCTATAGTGTGTTCACTGCTGTGTGATCCAGCTTAGTCTGAACACTACTGTCTTCCTTTCTCCCTGCTCTCTTTTGGTTTTTTTTTTCTGTCTACCCCATTCCACACCTGGGTACTTATTATTTTCAAGAATCTCCTCAAATGTTTCATATATTCTGTGATACAGGAGGATGAGTGATATTCTGTGACATAGAAGGATGGAGAGAGGAGTTATTAAAAATACAGGTACTGTTATTCAAGGTTTAGACATCAAGAGACTCTCTGCCTTTAAATCTTCTCCTTGCCAGACAGATCTTTGTACCTGAGCAGCTGAACAATCTTCATCCTCATGATAACTTTTACTATTGCTACCAAAATTATTATTATAAAGTGAAAATACATAAAGAGGCTTAACCATTTTTTCACAGTTAATGATCAGTTCCTAACTCCTAATTTGCTGTTAATGACAGCTAGAATGTGACTGGCAGCATCTCTTGGTATGGACTTTTGCTTTGGGTCCGTTGTTATTTGTTTGTTGATTTAGGCTTTTTTAGGACAATGGTTTGTTTGCAGCTGTGCAGCGCAGCCAGCTAAATTGGTTTGCTAACATGATTTTCCCTCTTGTCCCAGCAGTGCTGACCTGCAGATCTTTGCACTCTCTGAAGTGCTGAGAATCACTAGCAGACTTCACTGGAAGGGAAATTGTGTTTTACTCCCTAGACTTGCCAGAAGATGAGCCTTCATCCCCTCTAAATGACTTCCCTCTTCTTTTGCCTCCTCACCCATCTCTGTGTGCTGTTTTCAGTGGAGGGCGTGACAGAGACTCCACTGATGTGGGCGATGCCTCCCTCTTTTAATTCCAAACAGTGAAGAAGTAGAAGGTGCTATTATAATTCACACTTCACTTAGAGAGTGGGACATTCAGCCCCCATACCCGAGCCCACTGCAGAGAATCCACAGAACACACAGGGAGAGCTGTAACAGTCTGTGGGGCAGGGACATCAAGGTAAAACATGGCACCAAGGCTCCCATGTTTAAAGAGAAAAAGAGAGCCACAAGAGCATAATGGGGGATGTTTTATTTCTTAATGAGATTGCATTACCACAACGACAAAAGATTGATTGGCCTTATCACAGTTAACCTCATTCCCTTTAAATTAATCCAGATCAGACAATAATTATGAAACCTCTAAGATAAATAGAGATGGATGCTTTATTAAGATAAATGAGATGAATGTTTGAGGGCAGAACAAGTTTCATTATGAAATGCAGCATAGTTTGAGTCTGTTCTTCAAATGGATGCTCTCTTCCGGCTATTGTCAGAGAGTTGAGTAAGCATTAAATTAAGAAATGAAGGCACTTTGGGTGATAAATATGTTTAGCTGGTGGCTCTGATGGAAGATATGTGAAATTGTACCTTCTTGAAATCTTTATTATTTAATAGCCAAAGACAACCAGGTAAAACTAGCCTGCAGTGGTACAGGAGAGGTGTTTTGGGCAGTTCTCCTGCCTGTCCAGCAGTAGTCCTGCTAGTAGCTGCTTCTCTTGGTGTTTCTAGTTAATAAACTGAACTCAGAATTATTGGATTTCTAACCTGATTTCAGGTTATTCATTCTGTGAAAAGTACTTCTGGGGAATGTGTAAATCGAGAACTATCTGTATAAATATTCGTTGGGATTTTGTGGCTTTCCTTTATGGTATTTCTGGTTTCTGAGCAGCTGCAAGTCTGAGATGTCTCTCTGTCCATAAGTCAGTTCAAAGCCTGCTTTACCCCACCATGCAAACACTGTTTGTGTGTACCCAGAGGCTTTTCTGTCTGCTTGGCCAGCACAGTTAATAGATTTTTAGGGGTTATTTTAAGGCTCTGCAAGAACATTGTATTGCACACTGGTTGATTTTAGCCATTTATGACCCACAATATAATTTTGCCTGAAATATACCTCTCAAAAAGACATTCAGTCATAGTAGAAAACATCAAATGGTGGAGGATTTCTTGGTAGTTTCTAATTTCCCACTGAAACTGTTTATTTGTTTTAATCTTAAAAATGAAATTTGCCTGGCTTCTTCTTTCAGCCATCTGTCTCCATTATGACTTTCTACTGGATTAAAGAACTCCTAGGGTCAGGATTTTTTTGCACTGTGATTGTCATCTCTCAGTCTCTCAGATGAACAAAAAGAGTGGTTGAGCTCGTATCTTCTGCTGGAAGATGCTCTGTTTCTTTTGCCAGCCTCTTATTTATCCCTTTTTTTGTAATTTCTCCCTTTTAATCAAAGTTATTGCACAGAGCAGCTTGATATGTTTTTATTTTTCAAAAATCCTCTAATCTGCATGTCACATAATTAGATGAATAGATCATCCACCCAAAATGACAACATCCCAGGTGTATGCAGTTACCAGAACTGTGTGGCCAGAAATTTCCCAGTTAATGTGTTTAAGGCTGGAGGCTACTACTCTTGGAAATGAGATAGCCTTTCTATGTTCCAGAGCAAGAACAATGAATCTCATTCTCAGAATCTGTTCCAGACATCACTTTGTGAGCCAGATTTTCAGCTGGGATAAGCCAGTGTTGTTCTGAGGTCAGTAATACTGATCGCAGCACTCAGCTGAAGACCTGAGTGTAGGAGCTGAAGACCTAAAATATATAGGAAATGCATATATTTTACATTACCTTTTAAAGACAATTGTGGCAAACTTTTAAATTTGTGGAAAGTAATACTGACTGGTTCTTATTCCAGAAACAGACTGACATTGGATCAGTAAAATACCAGGCTTGGTCAGATCTACCAAATTGTTTCTCAGTTTAACTTTGGCTGCTGTAACCTGTGGTTTTGCATTAGATTGGTGCCCTGGTGACAGGTTAGGTGTTTGTCTGATGGGGCACCAAGCCAGCCAGAGCAAACTGCTGCTCACCTGACCTGTGAGGTGCTTGAATTGTGAAGATTCAAAGCTGGTAAAGCTGACTAAATATATATATATATATATATATATGTATATATGTGTATACATATATTTGTATGTCAACCTGTGTAGATTAGTCTTGCACTAAAACAAAAGCTTTTGTGATCTTCCAGCACTTGTCCTTCATTATAATTTCACACATTATTTACTGAAAAGCAGCAATATCTGAAGGGAAATATTCTATATGCTCCTGTTGTATCTGTTACCTGACATTATTTCCGTGTGTGCTGAATTCATTGAATGATGCAGTTGCTGGGGGACTTTCCTTACATATAGCTAGCTAGAAAGTTTACTGGAATAGGAAATTACAAAGGGAGTTTTGGTGTTAGTTTTATTTTTTTTAAGTCAGATGAAGGCATTTTTGTGTGTTCTATATGTATTTTTTTGCATGATTGGAAGTTCTGAGGGCTTTTGGATTTAAGCTATTAAAAGTATCTTTTCTTCAGCTAATTGCAGTGACCTAAAACCTCTGTGTACAGAGTGACTGAACTTGGCAGATGCCTTTTCCCCTGAAATGTGCTTAGGCTGACTTGGACCCACACAGTTTAGGAGTCTCCTGTTTAAGTTTTATAAGAGATAAAATTGAAAATGACTGGTTTTGGTTATTCTCCATGATCAATAAACAACAGACTTCATGAACCACTGGGGTGTGCTCTGGGCTGGGTGAGAGTTAAATAAAATGACTCTCTGTTTGTGTAGCTTGTTTGATTTAGCTTCATCAGCATCCTGAATGTTTAAATTGAATCTTTCTACACTAAATTCATTATCATTAGGTAATCCAACAAAACAGAAAATGTCAGTCAAATTTGATATCTCCTCCCAGAGGAACTACAACAAAAATCTTAGGGCTCTAGACTATATTACATCATAGCTTTTGCTGAAAGTGAACTTCTGTTGGGAGCAACTGCCCCAGTTCCATATTCTAGCACCAGAATTGGTATTTCAGGGTTGGATTGGATTGGGGTCTTTTGTTGTTATATTTTGTTGGTTGGTTGTTTTTGGTTTTGCTTTGTTATTGTTTTTTTGGGGGGGTTTGGTTTGCTTGGGTTTTTTTGACATTATCTTATGGGTTCAATTTCCTGGAGGGCAGGGGTCAGGTGTGTGGTTTGAATTAATAGATTAGGGTTTGAGTTAAAGGCCTCTGGAGTTGATGAAAAAAATCACCTCGGTTGGGATGGTTTTGCAATTAGGCTTTGACATCCACACACCTGGAGCAGAAGAAACTTAAGAATATTGTATTTTACTGTAAGCACGCAAAATGTTGTTTCTTGGCTCCACAGTAGCAGTTCTTCTGGCGTAGCTCCATCCAGGTATGGGGCCAGTCAGAAGGATCAATTAAACTAAGTGCAATTTGAAATCTAAAACTTTCAAAGGTCAAAAAAAGATCTGGATGTTCTTTCTAATTGATTTTTGTGGGCCTGACATCCCCAGTCCTGCAGACAGCTCTGTCTGCATTGCCTGTTGAGGGTTGCTGTCATAAGTCCAAAGAGGGTTACACTGATAATTTCTCGTTAAATAAAATTTCTGGTTAAACATAAATGAAAATCCCATACCTAGGTAAGTATAAGTGCTGAATTCTCCGGCTACAGTGAGAGAACATGTGATAGTTTATCTCATAAAAGGATGCATAGATTTGTTGTTTTGAATTCCACATGGTAAATGTATGTAAAGGACCTTGAAAACTTCTGCCTCTTCTACATAAGAAAGTGTAAAGATAAATTTCCTCTTTAAATTAGTCCATATTAGAGTTGGTTAGCATTTTCAACAATAAAACTCAATTTTGTCATTCTGTATTATAAATTTGGCAGCTCTAGCTGCTTGTTAAAAAAAAAATTACATTATTTATCCACTTTTAATATGGGATAGTTGACTAGATTTTTAAACTACTTCCTTTGAAAAATGTGTTTTCTAGACTTAAATAATACGGTTTGAGATGAGATTTTAACTTTCTCAAAGGAAGAATTTTAGGTTTTTTAAAGCCCATGTGGCATATATATAGACGTTAAAATATGTTGAGCCTGTTTTTTTCCAGTATTTGTGATGTGCTTGGCCCACTGAGCCATGATTCTACTCCCCTGTTGAGCCATTTAAAACAGCAATATAAAGGAGTACATGACAAATGCTTTAAAGTGATATGAAAAATATTAATATAGTTTCAAAAATTTATTTTCTCCACTTGGCATGAAAATCATTGCATTTTTAGGCAATGCATTCATTTAAGTATTTGTTAAGAGGGAATTCATATAAGGAAAAAGTAGGCAGGAGAGAAAGGTAAGAAAGGATCTTTGAAACTGATTAAGGGAAACAATTGCAAAAGCCTGTTTGTCCTGTAGTGGGAGAGCCCCACTCGTCCTGAGGGGAAGAGGCAGCCCTGTAAGCCAGCAGCCTCAGCCCAGCTGTGATGCTACTGCTCTCTTTTATTTGACATCTTTCTCTTTCTCCATTACATCTTTTAATTAAGAGAGCTTTACTATACATTATCACCACAACATGCTAGTTGCTCCCAAATAAAAGAAACAGACCTCTGACCCTATGGATAAGGACAGTAATGCTGAAGTTAATGCCCTGGCCATACAGTTTCTGGAGATGTGTTTTTGGACCTCTGGCTGCAGGTCAGAGTCAGTGTGAGGAGGGCTTGGAAGACAACTGCTGGCTGTAGTTGTCTAAACAATGCTATCTCTGTCCAGAAGGCTGCAAACCCAAACCAGAGAGGGATATATATCAATGAAACACTCCCCTTCTCGTGTAATTCTTCTACATTTTATGGATTATTTTCCTGGAAGACTGATGTCCCCATTCATTTTACTGTAGAACCTTATCCTTGTAGCTTTCACCAAATGAAGAATCTCAGAGAAGTGACGATGACTAGTAAATGTCATATATTTGATTAGCTTTTTACAAATTTACTTTTTCACTGCAGCATATGAAATACTAATACAACACATGCATGTTTCCAATATCTGAAATGCAACATATCTAATCTGTATTAAAAAAAAAATAATAAAATCATTTTGAGATTTTTTTAGAAGTCCTCCTTTACTGGCAATACTTTTGGTAATATTTATAGGGAACCTGGGCTTAGAGAAACACTATTGAAATTCTGTGAGAATTCACTTGTTCTTGGAATCTCCAGTAAAATGTCTCAGCAAGAGCAACAAAATCACCACTCTGTGAGTGTCAGTTGGGCAACACGTGGTAGCCAATACCACCAGCAGAGACCAGTTTTATGTTACATTATTGGGCCTGAAGTCAACAGAGCAGTATTGGAATGAGTCAACAATTGCATTCTGTTACTTCTGCCAAATCATTACAGTGACACCTGTACTTCAAGGACAGAAGATTTCATGTACCCTTAGCTATTTCCACATTGTGTACCTGACGCCAGCATAAAATGCTGTAGGCTTAAGATTGGACTTCTCTACTTAGCCACATTCTTTTCTTCTTTGTTAAATTAGGAAAAAATGGGTCAGTGACAACCTGGAGCCACTGCTTAACTTGCTGTTACACAAGGAATCTAAAACAGAGCTATACACATACTTGAGTACTTGCCTAAGCATAGATGATGTTTTTTCTGGAAAAAATATTTGTGTATATTAGGAATAAAAAGCTGATTTTCTTGTTTTAATTATGTATAACATCATTTTTTTGCAAATCAGTTACTAAAAACTACCATTGTTTTTGTTATTGTTTAGTTTAGCACCACATTTAAGGCTGAAATGCCAATAAGAAAGGCTTCTGGTTTTCTAAATGGAGAAAGGTAGGCTGGGCTCATAAATAAGGCTAGAACAGGACTAGAACTCAGATCTTTAGCATTAAAAGCCCTGAGTGTGACACATAACCATGTCTAATTTCACTTCTTTTGGCTCTTAAGATCCTAAACTTTCTGAGGAGATGGCTCTTTCTATTCCGCCAGGTACAGCAAAGCCCACAGTAAATTTCTAGATGCTACTTTTAGAGCGGAAGTCAAAGGCAAGTATTACAATTAGCCCAAAAGCAGTGATTGGCACAAAGAGTTGATGCCCAGGTGATTTCCAGGACTTTGGATTTTTACCTGTGTTTCTGGTCAAGACTTCCTGTTCACAATCTGAGCAGAGAGCTTTAGAAGGCACAGCAATGAGAAGCTCCGTGGCTTCTGAGTCTGTTTGGGTGCCTAGAATATTGGAAAAGTATTTCAGTGTCTGTCAAAGCGCTTCTGTGGAGGTTATAAAAGCAGGCTGACCATGTCACAGGTGTGTAGGTGAATTTTATGGTGCTGTTTATTAATTTAAATTAGAAAACTTGGACTTTTTTTCCCAGCCTTCCCACTGATGCCAATTTACCTCTCTGACACAGAGAAGTATTGCCATGTCTGACAGCAGTACAAGAAAGACAGAGGGAGATCATGTGGTAGGAGAAGTGTCTTTCATCTCTGAGGCAAGGGGATGCATTTAGTTAACTAAATTCCTTCAGGTCCAACTCAAAGTCTAAATGTCCTGTCCATCAGCCTGAACAAGTGGTGTGAAGGCTGTAGAGTGCTCCTTTCACATGCAGATCAAACATGCCCTTGTCCAGAGCAAACTGGACTTTTCTGCCTTTTCATTTCCCCCTAGACAGAGATTCAACATATTTGGTGTTAACAGTTTTACTTGTTTCCTATGGATATTACTGGATCAACATATCTATTTTTGCTTACGACAAAGAAAATGTAAATTTCCCTTCAAAGAAATGCTTTTCAGATTATAATTTTGCAAGCTCACCAAGAAATATGTATGCTTTTGGGTACATATCAAAAATGCACCTAGAAAATGTGGGCAAAGTATTTACTGCTTATGTAGAAATGCTTCACATACTTCTTAGTAAAACAAAGGCATTTTTCAATTTGCTCTGTGACATGATGCAGATATAGGAGCTCATAATAATGCAGAATCAAAAAAGGAACCACATGATGTAGTGAAGAACATGGTAGAGTATATATATTGAGGCAGAAACAACTTGGAGGAAGTAAAGAATTTGAAGCTCGACCATAGATATTACACCAATTGCCGTCTTTTTGCAATGTTAGATGCGTCTATTAATAATATCTAGTTGTGTGGAATTTACGTTCTGGGGCTTCCTCCTGGGACAGCTGGAGTTCCTGAGCTCTGCTCACGCTGCAGGGCGTGCAGGGCTCACCTAAAGCATTTGCCAAGCTCTGCTGCCGGCAGGGTTTGCTGTGTGTTGCTGTCCCTCCCACTTGGGATTCCCGAGGTCTTTTCCCTGGGTCCTTCAGTGGCACTGTTGTTGATGTGCTGTGCAGAGGTCTCTCCAGGAGTAATGGAAATTTAATCTGTTGGCAGTATGTTATAGAGCTATCATTTCTTTAATTATTGACCATAAATGGTGTTAAGTTAATTTGTTATTGGTTATGTTTGTGCTGTTTTGATTTTGGCCATTGAGGAGGCCTGACATTAAATATTTGAGTAATTTGTCTGCAAATTTCTCTGCATTTTGTTTCAATGGACATTTACAGTGCAGGAGGCTGAGAAACTGCTCCCTTTAAAAGGATAATGTTTTCCATTTGCTGAGAATACTTTTCCCAACTTTTTTTTTTTCTAGGAAAGAAGTTTTTGTGTTATTGCTGAGGTTTTTGCGTACTCTGGGCACAGACTTCCTTGTCTTTAGAAAGAAATCTAAATGGGCCCAGAATCTGGGGTGCAGTAATATTTCTGAGACTGTAAACCATAGCCCTGTAACAAAAGTGAAGTTACTGCCAGGCCATGAAAGCTCAGAGAAACCTCAGAGCTGAGTCATGCGAGGCGATAGAATAAAGCCTGAACCTGCTGAGCAGCATTAGGAGGTGCTGTGTTGAGTAACCCTGTCTGAAGAGTGGTGAAGTACACTTAGGAGAAATGTTGTCGGAGACACACATGGCAGAGGGCCTGCAGGATCTCATAAATGCTCTGAAAACCCTGAAGTGATGTATTTCATTTACATTTTCTTTCACTGTCCTGTAAAGAAAACTCCTGTGTTAAAAATCCTTTACCTTTTACTGGGGGAAAGAGCTGCTTTATTATGAAGGAGAAGATTAAGTTCACTTTGTTTTTAACATCTCTTGCTATAAAATATTAATTCTAGTATAGAAGTCCCTGTGCTGTATCAAAAGATTACCATCAATGTGTAAAAAAAAAAAAATATTAATAGGAAAAGACAAAATGCAATTGCTTAAATTTCAGTCAATTAAGTTAAATTTTATATCATGAAGGGGGTAGACTGACTTAGATCTTGTAAAACTTCATGTGTGGTAGGTAGTAGAATGTTTTAGAAGATCAAATGAAACTGCTTTAAACTGAAAGGTGAGGAAAACAACTGGCTTCTGGTTAACACCATCAGGTCCCATAATGAACAAAGATGTAAACCAATATTTTCAGAAGAAAAATTTGAAAATTGCTCATTTGGAAGTATCAAAGGGAAGCTATGCTGAGCTGTGTACAATTGATGCTACAAAACTTGATCCTTCATCTTCTCAGAGCCTTGTGGCTCTGCTGTGGGTGGGAGCTCTCCATCAGAGCCAGACAGAAATTGTTTGTGCACCACAACCCTCATCACTGTTCTTTGTAATCTCTTGTGTTGGAAAGAGCAGTGATGAAAAGGACCTGTCCCTTACTTTGCATTCTTCAGACAGCTGAGATCAAAGAAGTGAAGTCAGCTCCTTGGTAAAACCAACTCTCCCAGGAATCCAGTGACAGGGCACATGGGAACGCTCAAAGCTGCGCCAGAAGAGCACAGCCCTTGGCATTAGGAAGGGTTTCTTTACTGCCAGGGAGGTCAAAGTCTGGGAGAGGCTTCCTGGAGAGTGGTGAGTGCCCCAAGCTTGTCAGTGTTTCAGAGGCACTTGGACAATGCTCTCACTAAAAAGCTCTGTCTTGGTCAGGCAACTCAACAAATGACCATCGTAAGTCCCTTCCAAGTGATAGAGTCTATTCTGCTCATTTCAAAACAGTGAATGTGGCTAAACCAGAAGGGCGTAGCCGCCTCTGCATGCAATTTCACTCAGCTTTTTCCTAGAACTGTGCCTGAGGCTGTGTGGGCTTCATGCAGCAGCCTGTCGACACTGTGGGTATCCCTGCTGGCATGAGGAACTTTCCAGCATTAATGCTACTGGGACTGTGCTGCTGGTGAACTGTTACCCCATCGCCCCTGCAATAGTTTCCTGCTCCATAAAGTGTTTCTGAATCGCATCGCAGCAGGTGTTTATTTCCTGCCCTTGTGTTGGAATGTCTCAGGGTGGTGTTGCTGAGATGTGGGCAGCTATTACTGCCTTCCCTGGGAGCTGCTCAGAGCTGCTCGTCTCATTTCTGATGACAATTGCTGTGCTAGGAAGCACTTTCTCTGTCCAAGCAGAACTCAGACTGCATCCAAAACATCCAGAACAGAGGGGTGTGGAACAGTTGAAAAACCTTACTAAATCTACTTGGTCAATATTACTGCCTTTATAGATAGATGTGCTTATGCTTTTATAATTTCTTTTCTGTATACTGGTTTTGCCAGTGGCCAGGTTGCTGGTCCTGATTAGGAAGCATCTCTCTGTGCTAAAGTTGTTAAATTTGCAAATGATTAGAGGGAATGTCTTTGGGAAATGTACTTTGGGAATTTGTGTTTCACAAATTATAGACCACATATGGCAGCAACTGGCAATAGATTCAGAACTTTAATAAATCCAAGCCACACAAAACTTGCAATTAATAAGAACTGCTCTCATGAGATACCATTACACTGCTTCCTTCAAAATACAGTGTTTCTCCCAACATGATAAGTCATGCATTTACTGCACTTTCATTGAAACTGTTCCCAAGTGGGTTGAGTACAGTTTTCCAGCTAATTGTAAAGGCGTTAAGCCTCATTCTCCTCTGACTGTGTCACAATAAAAACCCAGGAGTAACTCCACCTAAACCAAAGGGATTACACAGACAAAAATTTTGTGTAGAGGAAATACGAGTTAAATATTGACATAAATATACTTTGTATAGCACTCAGACTGTAACTAAATAAGGAGCCACTGCCTTGGATATACAACCAAATCAGGAGATGTGACTGACTGGCTTGGGCTGGATCATACACAGCTGAGAATAGTGAAGTACTAAAAACTCTTACACTGAAAAATAAAAAGCAAACAAGAATGTTTAGGCATATGTGTTATATCAAAATGTAGCTAAAAAATGGGTTTTCTCAATTTAGCCAAAGTAAACAGTTTGTGTGACACTACTTTCAGATAGGAAAAATGCCATTTCTGATGGGCACAATAAAATTTAGATGAATGAAAGGGTTGATTTAAGTGATCCTTTGTCTTACATATGCATAAACTAAGACATGACGAAATCTTTTGGTAATTCCTTCTAGCCATGAAAACGTTTCTCTGAGTTTCTTTCTGGAGAGAGATCAGAAAACAGTTGCTTCACAGGAATAAGGATTTCATATTGGACCACACAGTAAACCAGGAGTTCAACAAAAATAATTCCAACATGTAACCTATTTTGTATTTCCATATAAAACCACCAGACTTTTGTTTGTCCCTCAGGCTGGGGGAGGTATCCATTGGATATTTTGCTGCTGTTGAGGTGGACAGAGCCTTGTCCACTGGACACTGAATGTGCATTTGCACAAACCTTTCCAGTGATCTTGTCACATTTTAGATGTAAAAAGAATGATGAGCAGAAATATTTTTGGCTCACATTTTTGAGGTTTTGTGTCTTGCTATGGTTACTATCTTTTGGGTTCTTGGGGGCTTTGAAAATCTCTTCTTATATCCACAGAGGTCTGGATAATGCTAGCACCCAGGTGCATTTGTTGCTGCTGAAAAAGTGGAGCTCTATCTGTGTAGAGGCTTAAGTGACTTCATTCCCTAAGTGCATTTATCTCCCTCCCCCTCCTTTTTTTTTTTAAATTCCTGGTGGTTTGGATATACAAGCCAAACTAAAAAAGACATCAGTGATTTTGAACCCTAGCCTGGATGAGAAGAGCATATTATAAATGGGCAGGAATAAATAGTGTAGGTAAGAACGTTTCGTGCCAGCTTCCTCATGTCCCTAAATATGTTTTTGTACAATATGTTAAAATGTGAGTTTGGACAGTGCTGTTTTTCCGGCTCTATAGTCTCATATTGCCAGTAAAAAAACCCCCAACCAAACAAAAAACCCTCAAACCCGCCCCCCCAATCCTGTTAGTTTTAATCCTTTTGTAATTATCATTTGTGATGTGGAAATTCAGGCTTGTACCATTTTTTCTTCATTCTGTAAGGGAGAGTTAAGGGCTCAGGTATTCTCCAGTCTCATGATTTGCAAAGATTACTGAAATAAAGATGACACTTCACTGCATGCATAATTTGACACAACTTCCAGTTCCAGGAATTACTTGCATTTTTTTCTGGTTTAGTCATTATTCACCAAACAGCTCTCCCTCAGAATCAGTAGCTCAGCTGTGAACAGTTTTGGGCTTGCCATTTCTGAGATTCAAGCTCTTTTGATTGCACACACTACACAGACAATGCAAATCTCCTTTTGGGCAGGATTGTGGTAATGTTTCAAGAACCTCATCTGTGGCAAAGTTCATATTTTTACAAGTAACAAGTTAAGATATTTGCAAGTCTTGTTGAGCATTGTTTAATCATTATAATTCTGTTGTTGCAGGGAAAACTTCCTTGCTGCAAGGGCCTAGGAAATTGAGCAAATGAGTGTATTCAGAATGAGAGTAAATAAATAAATAAATAGGAAAAGTTTTTTTCAGCGCTTGACCAGATTTCATTGGTGGCAAATCTCTTATTAAAAATCTGGCATATTTTCTGGGAGTGTTTGGTTATTCAAAAAAAACCCCTAACATTTAAAGCAGCTGGAGCTCTTTAAAATTATTTTACCTAGAAAACCAAACAGGAAACCAATAATAGAACTCCTGGTTTTGGGCTGTTTCACGGAGGCCTATAAGATGCCATACCTCAGTCAAGGAGTGATGTGTGGTGGCCCACTATTTCATTGCCTGAGTCTTTGCAGAATTTACCTTTGTCTGCCTGTCTAAGTCCAAGTTCAGGTTCATCCTCCCTTTATGGCAGAAAGACAAAGGCTTTGGCCTCATTTGTCTTGTTTGTGAGTTCAGAGTCTTGTTAATGTTTTCTAAGATATGTCCTAAGTTAATTTCCTAAAAAATTTCTCAGAAGTGGTACTTCTTAAATTCCGAATAATTTCTGCTTTTATTTATCTTTTTCCCAAGTTAGTTGAAAACATTTTACATTTTATTTTCAACAAGCACAAAATAAAATGACATATATCTCTGCATTGAGCTCTGATGCTGCATTTGCTCCGTATTCTACTCCCTCTGACTTGAGCTGATTAACCAGTTCTTGGCTTTGAGCCAGAGCTTTTCTGATAGATAACCAGCATCCACTCTCCCTGCCCCTGTCTCTAGCTAGTCTGCAGTGTGAGTATGCATCTGAATTGCCAAACACACATAAATCACATCTTAAGGCCATCTTTATTACTTGCTCCTGCTTCCTTAGAAAGTGTATCATCAATCAGTGTTAGTGAGCCCGTGTCCCTGTCACCCGCAGGACTGTTGGTAGTGCTGGAGACAGGGAACAAGGAGCCTGCACTTGGAAAGGCAAAGGCACCAGCCAGGAAGGAGAACTGGTACAGATTCTGCTGATGGAGTGCAGAGAAGCTGAAGCAAGTAACAGGAACGTCGTCAGATCGGTGATGTCCTTGCAGTTTTTCCTGTCTGTCTGTGAAGAATTTTGTGCTTGAGATCAGCCTGAGGCAGGGGGGCAGTGGTGCTGAGGAAGCAGCTGTGCCAGTGGGCACTGTGCATTTCTGTGCTCTGTCCCTCTGAGCTCACTGACCAGTTCCTAAATTCCCTGCTGCTCTGGAGAGGCCGTTCTAGCCCTGGGCGGGTGATAACCAGGGTGAATGTCAGGTGCACAGCTACTCCTTAAACTGCCCAAGGGCCATGAGAAATCCCTTTCTCCTGTTGGATCTGGGGCATGTGGGGAAGCATTCTTTGTGCAGAGACACCTGGCAGGACAATCTCAGTCCCAGAGTGCAGAACACAGGTGGGAGTGGGAGCTGGCCGTGTCTCATGCTCTCAGTGATCACTCTCCATCTCCCAAAATGAATGGGTTCATTGAAACAAGGGAAATACTGTTTGCCTTTTGGAAATGTTCTTATGTGGATAGAGCTGCAGAGAATTCCTCCCAGTCTGCTCTTGTAGCACCTCAGGCTATGTTCTGTCAGTTACTAGTAAGTGTACAGAAATTTGGGCTGAGTCAGTGTTATAAGAGACAGCAAAAGAAAATTCCTATGGGAAGAAATACAGGTGATTTTGAGGCATTTTCACTGAATCAGTTTTCATTCACTCCTCCCTACACTGAAGCTAACTAGCACTTTTGCTGTTAACTATTAATAACGCATAAAAGCAATGGAATATTGGAACAGTTTTCAATTTTTATTTTATTTCCAATTAATTTATTATCCCTGTTTTCCGTTCAGTTACCATGAATTGTCTGTTAAACCCTGTTTGAAATTGTTTTTGCAAAACATGAAATATTACTGTTACATTTCTATTGCATGAATACTTGGAAAAATTCAGAATAATTAACTTTGGCCAGGAGAAACACCAGAAGTCTTGGAAAAGCTTGGTTGAGATTCTTGTGTCCAATCGAATTCTTACCTCATGGGAAAATCTTGCTCTAAAGTTACAGAACTAGGTAGAGAAATCTGAGATTTTTCTTTTAGGTCCTGGTCTCAATCAAGAAGTATATACAATAATTTCAAGGTATTTTGATACTTGCCAAAGCCCAGGAGTGCATGAAAATGAATTAAAAAATGAAACTCTGTTAATTGGACAAATGACACTTTTCAAAGCTGATTTAAGGCTTGGGAGAAGAGTTAATTTTTATTTCTAGGGTTTCTCAACTCTGTTTGGTGGCCTCCCTTCCTTTTCTAAAATTTATATACAGAGGTGGTTTTAGCTTTTTTTATCATAGATTACAGGATGATGTTGATTCACTTGCCATGTATTTTGATAGATGAATTCCTTAGTGTTCATCAAAGTGTTTAGGGCCATCTCTAGTGTCAAAAAAAGTACTTATGGAGGCAGCACTTAGAGATGTACTGAGAGCGATGAGTAATGGGCATAGAATTGTTTGAATAATGATTCCTTGCTTCCTGACCCTTCTAGCATCCACATTTTTGGCATGAGAAGAGGTGTCTGAAGTCTCAAATAAGAGAGTCTTTTGGCTGCCATTTCCCTCAAAGCTTATTCTACGTTGAGTGCATTTTTCTGACTGCATTCAACGCAGAAACTGTGTAAGGTTTGATATCACATCTTATTTAGTGTCAGTTCAGAAACTCAGAGAAGGAATTCTGTACATGCAGGGGTTTTTAATATATAGCTCCTACTGATAATAAAACAAGTAAGGTAAAAGAAAATTGAAATTGTGCATGAATGTCAAACTGAAACAAAAGGTGAAAATCCACTTTTTTTTTTTTTGCATAAAATGTACTGGGAAGTACAGTAGCATCTTACTTGTTTTTGAAATTGCCATGAAGTATTTGTTGCTAAATAGGATGGGTTCATTTTAGGGTCCATTAATTTTAGCCAGTAAAATTTTGGCTCAGGAGAAGGTGAAGGAAATAGCTTGGAAAAAATAGAAACTATGAGCAATCTGTCACTTGTTCTTACATATTAATTGTGCATAGTCTGCATAGGAAAGTTGAAGCTAAGGAACATTTTGCTTTAATTGGGTGAAAATCTTTAGCATTTAGATGAATTGGTCTTTGTAAAATAATACAGTATGTGTTTTAACATGTTTAAGGGAAATAGTTTAAAGCTATTAACTTGATTCAGTAATCCAGAATTAAGTATTATTGAAGCTATGTCAGGGATTCTGGATCTTTTATTATTCATTACACGCAGAGAGGCTCATGCCAGCAGAAATGGACATTTTTTTTTTTCCTGCCAGACTATCACACTGGCGATTACAACTCAGAGACAGCACCTGAAACACTGCTAAAGGCTCAGCTTTAGCACCAGAATTAAAGAATGTTTATGTGGACAGATATGCTGCAAGACCTCTCCATTTTGGCTGTGCCATGTAAAATGGAGAGTGCAGTTTATCCTGAAATAGTTTTAAAATTTTCCATTCTGTTCCAACCATCTGGCATAATTCTTCAAAGAAATATAATTAAAGCATGTGCACAATTTTTGTGAAGGAAAACTAAAATATAGTTTGAATGAGCCCATTTTTTAACCTACTCTTGTAAAAATGTATCTGCCTGTTTTAGAAATGAAAACTTATTCATGAAACAGACTTAATCTTGGTTTCTTTTTTTTTTTTCAATATAAATGATCTATTGATCGGATTACTTATTATAAAAGGTATAAAGGCAAGTGCCGACCTGCTGTATGTCATGGGACTCTCACTATATTTGGCCACTCGTTTTCAGCAGCTGAGCATCTTGATCTGTGTCCTTACCTTAAGTCTTAGAGATACATATTTAGCTTTCACATACTTTAGGTTTCACTGAGGTAGACTTAAATATAGCAACCTTTGGAAGGAGAATGGGGACCTTTGGTGTCTTTGGATTTTGTTGCTCTTTCTATTTTTGAGGATGTTGTAATTTTTGTTCCTTTTTTATTCAAGATGATCTGACTCTCAGCAACAGGACTTTCCACAATCAAGTTGTGTGCTGGCTTGCAGAGGGTGTGTTGGTAACTTACCTGCTGCCCAAGGAATCCCCGAGCCTTGTCTCCAACACACAGCAAGGCAGCGTTGGGAGAAGGGAGGCATTCATGTCAGAACTGTGTCCGGATTGCAATTTTCCCTTTAAACCTCCCCCTTTTCTAAAATCCCTTATCAAAGTTGTTTAGTCTCTTTCCAGGTTTGTCTCTGAGCCTGTAAGCCCTTAAACATCTGAGTATTGTTTTCATACCAGGCGCATTGCTGATTTGGAGCATCAGGGCTGCAGTGGGAGTGCTCCGGAGGCCAGAAAGGGCCACCATGTGTTTAGCTGCTGGCAGACAGCAATTCGTGGAGCCAGTGTGCATTCTGCAGGTGCTAGAGGCACAGATGATAAGCATGTGAAGTTCTTTAGGTACCCCCAGGCAGGACTGGAGGTGCAGTTAGAGAGGGCTGATTCCCATCTCGGTCTTACAAAAGCAGTTTCCGTCTTCAGGTACTTTTCAAAATTTGACAGAGTCTTCTTTCTTTAAAGAGCTCCAAAAAAGCAGGGAAGAGCCAAAGTGCATGTGAGTAACTCTGTGTGCAAAGGTGATGAACTGCAGATGTTTAAACCTGACACCAGGAGAGTATTGCAGCCACGTCATTCTGAACCAACGAGGCATTGTATCCTTTCTCTTTTTTCTCTCATCCCAAAACTTAATTTTTGCTCACTGCCTAGTTCCACACTTAGATTGGCAGACTATATTTTTGTGTTCTATTTAATATGGATTCTGTTTTCTGATCGTTGGGAAAATTGCATCAGAGTGGATAGTTATTTTTACACTTTCATTGCTCCACATTGTGCAAAGGAAGTGTCACCTTTCCTCCCGTTCAGAGTAATTGACGAAACTCCTTAAACCAGCAGAAAGTGATGTGCTAATACAGGAGAAACAGCTCTGGAGGAGAGAGCTGCATATGAGAAACAAATGGTGAAATCAATAATCTAGCTAATTATGAATGAGATTAGCTCATTTGGAATAAAACTAAGCAAGATTCACTTTGACTCAGCTTTTAGTCAGAAGGTGAGAAGTTTTCACAAGGTGATACCAACAGGTTAGTCCAAATAATTCCTCTTGCCATGTGCTTTTAGCAAACTCCCAGTTGTGAAACAGGCTGTGGTAGATTAAAGGATCATAAGATGTACTCTTAAAAGTTGTTTTTCTTTGTAAAGGCTTTGGGTTAAGAGCCCACTTGCCTTACTGGTATGACTCAGATGTGGATGGTGACGTTCAACTAGGGAGACTCAACCAATTTCAGTTGTGTCTGTGCCCAAGTCTTCTGTGATGTTATGGAAACAGGAACATATGGAAATACAGGAAGATCAGATATAATTTCTAGGTGTAGTTTGCAACTTTGATGTACTTTGCAAGAAATTTAGGTGAAATTGCTAATCAGCACCATCCATTTTAGTCTTACTGTGGATTGTGATCAGAATTACTGCATTTCTGTTTCTTTGTTCTATCAACACCATCCAATGCTGTCTTCTGGCTTTAGTATGTGTTAGGAATAAATTTTATTGATCACACTACGGAAGTGTTTGCATTCTCTGTAAGCTACAAATTATCCTGTAACTCTTCTGCGCATCATTTATTGTTGGTACCTTTCTCTCACTGTATCATGAAACCATCTATTCAGGATATTTGCACTTCATCCGGGCATCCTAATGACATTTATTGTTAACATTCCCTGATGGTGTTCAAACTGTTCCCTTGGTGCTGCATTTGTCTCATAGGACCTGACAGAAAACTCCTTGCTGCTTTTGCAGAGGAGAGTCCCACTGTCCTCCAATTAAACTCAGAATCAGACACAGCAAAATGGGAGAAACTCCACGAGCAGGAAAATATTTCTGCGTATCTGTGAAGGTAGCAGAAACTAGCCCCAAGTGGCAACACAAATGGTAATCTCCATAGTTGTCAGGGTTTTTTAAATCTAAAATTTCTGAATTTTAGACCAGTCTCATCAACTGTCTAAGGGATGTCAGAAGTTTTACTGCACCAGTGGTGAAAAGGGTTCTGGGCTACTTGGATTTTCTTTTGGATACATCTCCATCCTTAAATGAGGAGACCACTTTGTCTAGGGCTGTGTAAACTCCTCACCATACTGAACAGGGCTAGTCCAGTGGAAACACTTTTAGGGTTGAGTTTTTAATATGTTTTCTTAAAATTGTTTCAGATACTGCTGGGATAAAATAATCTAATTGTTTTCCTGTATGACAGTAGTAGTTCTGCAGCTGCTTTTTCCCATAATATTTTCAGATTTAAAACTTGCATTTTATGTTCTCTTCTAAATGTGATTGTGATTTTTATAAAAGTCAATTTATTGTCTGTATTGCACCCTCTTTTCTGCAATCAATTCTAAAGCATACAATGGTACAAGGACATACTTTAAATCAATGATTGAGTTAAAAAATATTTGTCTCTTTAGATTTTGAAACGTAACTGGTTGCTTGAAAATATCTGAATTCTACATAAAGCATGTCCTATACTTGTGAGTAAAGGCAATTTTCATTTTTAAGCCCTCCTGCTTACTTCATACTTCTCTCACTAAATTGCAGTTAATGCTTTTTTGGTTTTTGTTTTCTTCTGGAGGGGAAAACTAAGATTTGCAATATGAAAACATAGATTTTTTTTTTCCTTTTTTTTCTATTGCAAGGAAGGCCTCCCACTGCACACAGCGGTGGTATTGCTGTCTCACTGGCTCCTAAAGCTCATCAGAGTGCAGCAGGCTGTGAGCAACAGAGCTGAGGAGTGGAAGGTCCTGTGCTCAGGGGCTTGGTCCAAGATGTTCTTGCATCATCAGCCACAGACACCTGAGCACCTCTTCCCCCTGCCTTCAGAGCCCTGCAGCTGAAAGCCTCTGCTGTGGGAGTTCTATTGGCACAGGACTGTGAGAGCAGCATCCTGCTGTGCCTGGACTAGCAAAAGCCACACCAAGCCCAGGCAGCATCAGGGCAGGCCCAGGGACATTGCAGCACTGCACTCCTCTGGGGCAGAGGCAGCTTGTGCCACTTGTGGCAGCGCTGACCACATGTGCCCAGAGGTCAGAGGAAGAAAAATGCCCATTTCTGTTTGTGACTGTCGTGGCAAACCAGCCCATCTTGCATCTTATGTGGGAATCCAGCAACAGTTCCATTTAATTTCCTGTTTCAGGCAATGGGAAATGTATGTGTTTGTGGGTGAATGGGAAATGAAAGGGAGTAAAAATTTACTATTTTCAAACTGTTTTTACTAATAAATATGCAAGTTTGTTGCCACTTTGAAGCTGCAGGGAAAGACTGACTTAAACTTTGAAGATAATGTTTACATTTTCTTTAAAGTAGATTCCCATTCCCGATGTCAAGGTTATCTTTGTGATAGCCTTTGAAGGAGTCAGAGCACTTACCAATGGATGGATGTTCACAAGTTTGACAGTCTCTGCATTGATCCTACTCTTGCATGAAAATGGCTTTATCAGGCCTATAATTAGAAATGAAATAGTCTTAAATGGTTTCCACACAGCTTGACTTTCAAAGAGGTTCCAGTTTCACATAACTTCATATAAACAGAGAATCAGAAGATATAACCAGATACCACAGTTCCTGCTTACTAATTGCCATAAAGCAGAGCCATCTGCTTTATACAAAGTCTAGGTCAAATTATCCTTCTAAACTGTGACCTTTGGGGCTCTGTGGAACTCATTCTTGATTAAATAAAACCTTCTTAGGAAGTTATTGGGAAACGTGGTACGGATTCAGTCTGAGCAGAGAATGTAACTGATTTGATTTCAATATAATCTTAAGCAGATAGTTCTGAGTCAGTCTATTTTTTGAACTTTTTTTTTTCTTAACCACATTAATCTTTCATAAAAATTCAAGTTACAAGTGAATTATTTCAATTTTTAAAGTGATTCCTCATAAAAGTTAAATTAGATGACAAATGAATGATTTAGACATAAATTCATGACAGTTAAAGTGAAGTTTCATCTGTCTAAACCAAGCTGAGAACCTGGGCTGGGGAAGTGAGGGGCATCCTCCACTATATGCAGTTGCTTGACCTTGTTTGGAGGACGTGTGCACAGCACAACATGAACAGAGCAAAATAAAGATGACTGCAGCTCAACAAATACAGTACAATATTTGTAATTCCTCACATCTATTTCATTATGACCAAAGCTCATATCAACGATGCCTTCGAATGTATATCCTTTCCATCATATGTTTTATTTCAATATTTTATTCGTTATATGAGAATAGTTTCTGTGATTAAATAATCAGTTCTTTTGCTCTGGTTTTCTTTTGACATTTGCGACTATTATTTTTGGCTGTCTACCTTCGGCCAAGCAATTGCCAATTATTCACTGCCAGATTCAAAATAAGAGTGCTATTGCCAAAGCAAAGAATACATTGCTTTGCAGTTACACAGATCTTTCCAGCTGAGGATCACAACGTATTTTGTAACCACCAATGAATTTAGCCACTTACCACCCACCAAACATTCACATTCATAGCTTAGGGGTGAGAAGATAAGGTTTGGAGTGCAGCAGGATGAGATCTGCCCTTTCCAGGGGCTGGCTGGCACTAGGAGGAGGCATCAGAATGCAGCACAGAGTAGAAATGGGTTTTTCTATCTGAATTGAGAGAGGATGGTTTGGCAATCCAGATAACTCCACAAAGGCTGGAGTTTCTCTGCCCAGTCCATAATATCCTGCTGCTACAGCTAAGAAAGAAAAGCTGTATTGTAACTTTTTTCTCACAGAAGATATATCCATACACAGGGTGTTGCAGGAATGAAATAGATTAATGATTTGAGAATAAGTGGATTCTGAATCATGGTAGCTCCCCTTGGTTTTTTGGAAGATCCAGGGAGAAGACTCAGTTATCTTGACTGACGAAACTTCATCATGGTCCTACCCCTCCTCTCAGCAGCTGGAGTGGTCAGAAGTCCTCCTGCTGGCTGTGGTCTGCAGAACCTCTCTGCATTCTTAGCAAAATGCTGTGAAGTACTGCAGTGGAGGAGAGTTTCTTACTGAACTAGGTGATCCCTCGTGTCGGAGGACTACTGACTTCTAAATTTAACCCATCTCTGTAAATGCCCCTCCGGCATCAGGATCATAACCCCAGACATTCCCCTCAGACTGTGGCATTTCCACACCTTTGGATATCCTTGTTAGGGTGTTGCTGGCACAGCAGCCAAGCTCTGCACTCCACATTTCTGGTGATGTTCATTCCAGTAATGATCATTTCTTTCCCACCTGCAGTGGATGGTGGGTGCCCTCCAGATCCTGGAGGGATAATGTTTTTAGAAAAGTGTTACTCAGGTTCTAGGTTGTGTTACTCATTTGCCTAAAGGTGTGATGAGAATCTACCTTTCTTTGCTCTCAGTGGCTGCAGGGACTGTTATGGCTGGTGATAAAATGGTCTTTTCTTGACTGCTAAATGAAAAGTTCCTGATTGCTATGCATTTTACAGATAGCCAGAGACAGTTTTTGCTGGGGGAATCACCTCACATACACCTGATCAATTTATGTAAAACTGAATGCATAACTGAAGAGGCCATTAAGTGCAGAATTTTGGTGGATTGGACTGTCTGTTTCATTTTATTAAAGAAAGAGGGATCTTAAATTTGATATCTAATATATGCTGTGAGCAGCTGGGGGCAAACAGAGGCTGTTTTCCTTGAAATTCAAAGTGCAGTAGCTCAGACAATCATCTGTATGCATTTAGGGAAGTGAAATTACCTGTATGCCTGGAAATTTTTGTAATTATCTCAGAAAAGAATTATGATATATCACAGATAATTTTCTAGCTCTTTCATTTCTCCTTTGATAAAATATACTAAAAATCTGTTGCCTATTTTATTCCTTGCTGGGATTAAAAAAATCCCACAAAGAAACTACTAAAATAACATTCTTTGAAAGATCTGACTGGAAAGTGTGTTTATGTTTTAAAGACTTTTAAAGACAAATAAGGGAGGGCTGAAATTCACTACAACAGCTTCACTGAAAAGGATTCCATCACTCAGATCACAAGCAGAAAAAAATCACAGAAACATTTGGAAGAGGCAGCAGTGCCAGAGCATGATTTTAACTATTTTAGGAAACCAGCTGCTTCTCTCTGACATGGACTTAAACTGTAGGATATTCTGTAAGGTGGATTGGCTCATTCAGATCATTCCCTACAGCAACTTTTTCGTGGGAACATTGACTAGCATTGTTTTTTGGGAGTAGCATTTATTTTGAGCTAAAGAGAAATCTTTCTCCTATGCAGATAAATACACACTTGCTAAATAGCTGACTTTAACCCCTGAATATTTCCAAATACTCAGCATAGAATGGTAAGAATAGCATAAGAACATGACCTTATTTTAAATTGATACGGTGATTTTGTGTAACTAAAGAGATGCAGAAGACTAAATTGGCAGTGCAAACCAGTGCTGAACAGTCACTGCTACTTTAAAAGGCTCCCTTTAGTTACAGAGAAGAAACAAAGCTGATCAGAATGTCACCAGATTACTATCTGCAAATTCCAGAAATAGGAAAATTGGATAAGCCCTGGTTATTGGACATTCTTCGTTTCTCTTGGCTTAACGTTTGTTCTGGCAACTGCAAATGATAGGGATGATCTTCCCCCATCCCTCCTGGATCTCAGAGTCATAGGAATCACAGCTGGTTTCAGCACAGACCCCTGCATTAGAACTTTCTGTGCTTGACAGGCTGTATTTGGCAGCATGAGAGTAATATGCTTGCTTTATTTGATTTTGCATTTGATTGATTGCTTTTAATACAATTTATTTTCTTTCTTGCGGTTTATCTGTAGTTCTTGCTGATGGCAGCAATATCAGTCTGTACCTCTTGTCTTCTATGGCTGATTTCTATAATTTTCAAAATAATTTTTGAATGAAGGCAGATTGCTGTATCTTGTTTAGGTTGGATGTTATATCAATTTTTGATTTCTAGCAGCACCTTAGGATATGATAAAATATTGTAGCTGGTTCAGGATACAGTTGCAGACAGAAGGCTTCAGAGTCTTCGTGATTTACTCTGTGTTTTATGATGTGACAGGAGAATGTTGTGAAGATTTCTGGCATTTTGTTTCATAATATTTTTCTGGTGGCAAGAATTGGGTATTTTTCTATAATGGAAAGTTCCATCTTCATATCCCATTTCCTTGTTTCCTCTTGGCCCCTTTTCCCCACTTCTGTTAAGAATCAGGGTCACTGGTCCCAGATATAATTCTGACTGCAAGATTCCTATCCATAATGGCAGGAATCTGAGTGCATCCATTAGTGTTTCAAACAGTCTGATTTCTTACTTCTTTTGGCAGTGTTCTCTGACTTCCTGTCTATCCAGAACAGCAGCTTTTCCTCAGCTGGTGCTCTTGAAGAGTCCCAAGACATTGTCCTCAATGACTTTGTGATTTCATTGGTTGGACTCCAGGCAGGAGTTGGATTTCTGCCCCTCAGAAATTCTGCACATTGGCGCAAGGGGGGTGCTGCAGGGTGCTCAGCAACAGGAGGTGCTGGGAAACAGAGCTCTGAACCTGCTGACCAAGCTGAACAGGGTAAGAGAATTTCCCCCTGAATACTGAGGGATCGTTGTAGGAATACTCAAAACTCGATGAAATAAGTATGAAAGGTATTTCCTGTAGAACAAAACGGGATGGATAGGAGGCTAATTGGCGCTGTGGAGGTTGAACTGTAGCCATGGCTTCTTCAAAAGTGGTGTTACCATAATAACGTATGTGCATGTATCTTTGCCTGGCATTGAAAGAAGAGGGAAAAAGGTGTTTCTCGAACTGAATTAAAAAAATCTATCTGTAAGCATGGGGATTTGTGATGGAAAGGATTCAAATCCAAGCTGCACAGCTTCTTCCACTGTTAAGTTCTCACTGTTATGTTCTTGTCTAGATCTCAGAGCCTGGTATTCAATGGAGAATTCTGTGGTTGAACCTCAGTTATTTTATTTTCTTAAATAGTTCCAGGATTTATGACATTGTAGTGTTCTTCACACATCTCCTTACTTGAATTTGACTAGATCAAAAATATCTTGGATATTTTGTTTGATCTGAATTCCCAGATGTTCCCCTTGCAGGTTAAAAACAGAATTACACAACAGCAATGCTTATTTCTTTAACCTGGCCTTTCTGTACTCTTCCAAACAAATACTGGCTGCATGCCAGGAACACAAATGGGGTAATCAGTTAATTAAAAGCAATGCTGGTCAGGTGGTGAGGCAAATGAGCAAACAATCTCTGCTTCACTGGAAAGGGATGCTGTCTTGAATATTTCTGAAGAGAGGAAAGAAAGGGAGTCCTCTAAGGCACCTGTGAGCCTTGGAGCAGCAACCCCACAGCAATGCAGAAAACACAGAGCGAGGCTGATTGAAGCAGTGGGTTCAGTATCCTGTATTGCATACATGTATTCTCTACTTTAACCTACTCTCAGTGATTCAGGAAATCATTCTTTAACCTAGCAGAGATGCCACATATGTTACTCTATGGGAGATGATAAGAGAAATAAAAAAATCTTGTTCATATTGCCCTGTTTTATTACTGAATCCCAGTGAAATTAAGGCACTTATCTAAGATCCCTAAATGGATACCATTAGCAAGGCACAGAGCACTACTACTTGTCTGTAATCTCTCAAGAACTTTTGTTTGACTTCAAAATCTGTCTGTTACCTCTGTGCCAACTCTCCTACCTGTGAAATGCTGCTGCTCGTGCTGTGTAAATGCTCCTAAGGGGAATTTTTGCTAATAGGTATTGGAGGATTTTTGGATGTTCATGCTACAGCTTTATTTATTCTAATTATATCTGACATTTCACAAGCTGCACATTCCTTATTTGATGGGCAAAACATCAAAAATAATTAGGCCAAATGATCACACAAAGCCCAACAGAAAGCTTTTTCAGGGCATGTTAGCTGGTTTTTATTAATAATTATCCTCATTAAACTTTACCAAACTGTCATCTATCTCATTGCCTGCTCATTGTTATGGAACTCCTAAACTCAGGTGAGGATTTGAATTTCCCTGTGAGATGAACAATGTTTATATTTGAAAAAAAAAAAGAAAAATTTACTTGTTCAAATCTAACTTGCTGCTTCCTTCCAGCCCCTTTTGTTTCTGATAGGAAACAGCTTTAGGTTTTCCACGGTGCCAGGAGAGGTCACTCTTTCTCTTTTGTCCTGCCTGGTTCAGGCTCTTGTTTCATCAGGGTTCCTCTTTCCTTCTCCAGTAAATTGGCACATTCCTTGAGCTACTGTTTGGATGCTGCCTGACACACACAAAGAGCATTGCAAGGATTAATACCATTTGCCTGATACCTGTATGGAAAACTCTTAAAGAATTTTTTGGCAAATGAGATTGTATCTCCAGGTTTACATCAACCATCTGGTATAATTATAACAAAACCCCAGAATTCTCTTTAGTTCTGTTGCAGACCTATGAATGGAGGTTTTGAAAGGCAGAAACCAGTGGATATACCACTTAATTGAATGGAACATTGATAAACATCAGTGTTTAAAATTCACGTGTGAGTGATAGAGTCTTCTGCGGTGTCCAACACGGGAATAATAATCTCAGTAGAAACTGGTAAGAATTGTTCAAGTAACTTCAATTTGAACAAACCTAAGCCAAACCCAAGACCTCTGTCATATCTCATTTCCAAATTTGTCAAGGAAAAGTACTTATGACTGAGTTTTCACTAAAACAAGAGCTGGAAAATCCTCCTGATATTGTTTCTGATTAACAGTCTGAGCATGTATAAAAAGGAAAGCATATTGATAACATTTTCCAAACATTTCTTTCTTCCCTACATAAAATAAAATTCAATGGCTTGGATGAAATAATATTATACCCAGTCCCTCATGCCCCTTCAGTATATGTTCAGCTTGAGAGTGAGAATAATTCTGCACAGGTAATGCATGTTTGAACAGTGATCTGGTGTCCCTGTTACCCCCTTGTTGACTTTTAACTTCTACTTTACTGCTATGGGAAACAGAATCATAGAATATGCTCATTTGGAAGGGACCTCAAGAATCATTAAACTCCAGCTCCTGGCCCTGCACAAGACCGTCCCCAAGAGTCACACCGTGTGCCTGACAGCATTGTCCAAACGTTTTTTGGACTCTGTCAGGCGTGGTGCTGTGACCACTTCCCTGGGGAGCCAGTTCCAGTGGCCAAACACCCTCTGAGTATAAAACCTTTTCCTGATATCCAGCCAAAATCTCTCCTAACTCAGCTTTGTGCCATTTGCTCTGGTCCTGTAGCTGGCTACCAGAGAGAACAGATTGAATAACTACTTTGTGGCTAGATCTAGGTATCTATCTCATGTTCCTCTATTTCTTGAGATATGGGGCAACATATTCAGGTTTAAGTTAGACTAGAAAGCTGTGCATTGAAGAATATTACCAGAGAAGTATCTATGTTTCAATAAAGTTCATTGTATTGTTGTAAATCCATCCTGTACTTTCTAGGTAGAATTAATGAAAATATACCATCTATCCTAATGGAGAAACTGTCAGAATATGATACCTTTCCTAATGTGGAAACTGATTTGCAGCCTATCTTTAGTAAATTTGTTTCTGAAGTCTAACAAGGTCCCCCTTTACTATATTTATTTCTGCATTACTTCAGAAAATCTTATTAAAAGGGTACTTTCAGTATTGTTTAAATTGATAATATTTTTCCTGCAGTACTAAGGAGAGGTTTGAGGGATTGGGGCGATTAAAAGAGGAGGAAGGAGAGGCTGGTTAACTGAACCTAAATAAAATGTATTTGCTCATGCAATTTGATTTCTTGGTTCACATCTTTTACTTTTCAATATTAGAACACGTTTCTCATCTGTATGCGTGTGTGGTAGCTTCCAGTTTGTGGGAAAAAAATGTATATATTTTTATTTTTGTCACGTTTCAAATATCTCCGCTGCCGTAGGTTGTCCAGGCAGTGAGTTCTCTTCAAGGAGAAATCCTACCGTTTCTTAGCATGTGGTGCTGCAGATTCTCCTTGCTTCTCTTTTAAGGAACATCTTAATCTTCCATGGGTGCAGTTGAGGGAATGAGTCAGAGGGTTCCTTCCTATTACCTCCTCTCCCTCCCTGGCACCTCCCACGCCCCTGCTGTGGCCGTGCTGCCACCAAACAGCTCCTGTCTGGCTGCAGATGCTCCCAGCTGCTTTGTACAAGGTTAACCTTGTACATTTGCTTGTTAAAAGGGAGCGCTTGTACGGCACTGCCTTTGCAAGAGAAGTCAGACCGGTGTGTCCAGCAAACCCAATATTGCTCCAGTCCTTGTCTGTGGTATTGCCTCTGGCTACCTCCCTCCCCTGGCAGTCTGGAACAGAGGGAAAATATTTAAATAAACTGGCTAGCCATTTAACTCATCTATCAGTGGCTCCAAGTTTGCAAAGATGCTGACATGAGCACTGCCTTTAGATGCATGACAAAGATTTAAATTCTATTTAAATTGAAGAATTAACCTCTTCATTGTACGCTAGATCAAACATAGGGAGTCCTACAGTGTATCTAAGGATGGAACTGCCCCAGGGTCACACAGCTCTGACCTTGTGCCAGCTTTGGGATATCCACAAGTGCCAGCTCCCTGGTCTGGATTCTTAGATGAGAACATGATGTAATAGACAGGGTTCACACTCATTTACAGCTTAAAGAAACCTGATGTAAGACTCATAAAATTTTTTTTAGGTGAATCAGTTTATTTTTTTCCCCTGAGGTGAGGCTTTTTGCTATTCACATCCTACCCTGCACCCCACAAATAACAGAAATTAAAAGTTATAAACCAAACCCTACCATGTTTATTGCTAATTGGAATAAAACCTGAAATATTTTGGGAAGGCAAATCTCCACAAAAAACACTTTCACAAAGCATGCTAGCATAAGGTGACTAAAATCAACTTCCAAATTTAAGTGTTTTTCTTTTCCTTTAGCTGGTTTTGCTTTATATTATAACACAATACAAAATTTTGGTAATTTTGGAAAATTTGATAATGACGTGATCAAAATGATGACCCATCTAGGTACCATTCTAAAGCAATACTAATGTCTGTCACCTGCAGAAAGAGCCAGCTTCATTTGGGTTTTGCATCAATCCAAAGTACTGCTACATTTATATATGAATACCAAATTTACAAAATTGTGGTTCTTCGTGTATTTTTCTCTGCTAACTTTCGAGTTACAAACCAACAAAGAAACTACACCTACCTTGTGTGATACAGGTTTTATCATAACTTGTGAAAACATTTAAATATCAGCACCTTTATCAACAGAACTAATGTTGTACTGCTTTGAAGTTTTCTGAAGAGAGAAACTATTTACATGGCAATAGAACAAATATGTCTTTAAAAGCCTGAAATACTTTGAGACTATTGTCCAGAACACTCAGATTCTTAAATAAAACCCCCAGGGATTTAAATAACACTACAACAGGGTGGTCTTTCACAATTTGGTTTCTCTCTTCTTTTGCTTCTCAGAGAATTCCATTTAAAGGGTATTTAATTGAGGACATTTTCTTTACTGCATTTTTCCTTTTCTTTTTTTAAAGGTTTAGAGCTTTCTTCTAAGTGTTTTAACTTGTAATCAAGAAATGTGTCAGGTCTGTTGCCAATTAGTGTGGCTCATGTGAAAATGGATTGAGTCTTGGGAAAGATGGCTAAGTCTTGTAAAACAACAAAACAGTCTGTAAAAGAAGGCTTGGGAACAGAGGTAAGGAGAAGCCACAACACGAGAAATTATTAATGAGAAAAAAGCAGAGAAGAGGAGCGGAGTTTATAGAGATATTAGGTACATTTGTAATATTTACAAAAGGTTTACTCAGCTGTATCAGTTGGGAAATATTATTATAAGGGAATAACATTATTCAGAGCTAGGTAGAGGAACTTTTCTTCACTGCAAACAAGATCACAACTTTGCAGACTGGTTAATGCTGTAGAATATTTCTCTGTGCTGGTTGAGGAGAGAAAGCATTCATAGCCCTCAGAACAGTGTTGCAAACTCCCTTGTGGGGCTACAGCTATGCCAGGGGAGGGAAATCTTCCTCTTGTTTTAATTTTTTTTTTTTTTTTTTCAGGAGAGGGATGCAACTATGCTGGCACACAGTACCTTAACCTGAGGGCACTCTGCTGAAGTAGCAACAGAGGCTGTTTTGTAGAGACTTTAAGGTAGGAGGGAGGTTCCCTGGCATAGACTAATAATAACAACAACAATAATAATATCTAGGGAAAAATCAGCCAAGGAAGGAAGTATGTTTTTAGACTCATACACTGTAGATCTACAATACATTGTATAAGGGTTATTCTATCCTGTAGAATAAAACACTGTGTCTGCAGTAAACCGGGAAGGAAGTTTAATTTGATTGTGGTGCAGAACGTCAGCAAAAGACTTTGTCAGATGTGCTCTGAGTTAAATAAATACATGAGAACAAATGGCTATGGGGGATGCAGAAAATCTTAGGGAAACCTGTCAATGCACAAGATGACCAAAGCCAGTGTGCTCGGGACTCTGTCCCTGGTTTTGTGCTACTGTGTGGCTTCAATAAATCTAATTTACTGCAGCTTGCTGAGCTTTTGCTCCCAAGTTTCCCCAGCTGCCACATTGGTCGTCATGGAGCAGTACCTCTTCCTGCCAGGAGCCCGTGGCTTAGCACAGCCCTCCTGGCTGTTTCTGTGTGGAACTGGGATTCCAACACACTGCCATTCAGGGGCTTTCCACACATCAAGTTCTCCAAGTTCTCATGGCATCCTTGTGCCTCTGTGGACTCCTTTTTGCAGTTATTTTGCCACATGCTGACCTGCTGGGATGGGGCACTTTGTGATTATTGTTAGCAGTGGGAAAGGATTACATCTGTAAACTGAGAGTTTCACTCTAGATGAGATCAGATACACCACACGTGGGAGACAAAAGCAGTCTTGGCGTACCCTGCCGCACACAGTGACCTTTCTGGTTGTGAAAAGCTTTCCTGAAGCTGAACAAAGGGATGGAGTTTCTGCCTAAAGGTGAATTTCACCTAAGAGAAGGCCAAAAGAGCTGGAGGCAGGCAGAGAATGAAAGCCAGAAGCAGGAGGGCAGTCCGAGGCTGTTCAGGTTGAGGGGAGCTCCCGGTGTGCCCTGGGGAGGATCCCCCACAGTTCGGTGCTGGGGACACAGCCCAGCGTGGGCAGAGGGGTGGGCAGGGCGACCCACCCAGGGATGCCCGGGCGTGCCTTGGCACACAAGATGGGCAAGGCTGACACTGAAGGGCTCTCTTCACCTCCCTTCGCTAAATTTCTGCCACTGCTCAAAGCTAAAATTAACTGTCTTCAGGAAAATATTTTCTTCTTGACATTAGTGAATGGTTACTCATAAGAAAATACTGAAAAGCAGGACTCTCAGTTGCCTGGAATCAAATTTCAGAGGAAAAATTAATAAAAGAAGTTTATCAACGTGTTTCAAAGTGCTGTAAGGGGGAGCGTAATTCTGATTACTCCCATTTCATGCGCATGAATTTTGTCATTGCCAGGCAGCAAAGACAAATTTTAGACTCGTTTGTTTGCACTGTTAAAAAATATATTTTAAGAAGACAGCTTTTCTTTATTAGAAGGTGAATGTGTAGATTTGTAAATATGTTTGAGTTGGATTCAAACTTACATGAATTGAATTGTTTTGTCACTGGAAGCCTGCAAGGAAAATTCAGAAAAGCAAAAAACCCCAGAATAATTCTAATGTGGGCAAAAGTTATTCAAACATTAAAAGTTATGTAGTTTCTTTAAAACCAGGATGCAAATTTAACATTCTTTTAAATAATTATTTTGATTTACTGTCAGTAATATTACTTCTGTAGTCTTAAAACCTCTGAAAAACTATGGATATGGGGCTATCTTAAATGTCTATGATTAAATAATAAGTATATTTAAGTACATGTGATGTATTAATCTGATTAATTATAACATAGCTTCACTGACACCAGTACAACTGCAATGACCTACATAAACTGACAGGTGGATTGCAGAATCTCATTAACTGTGCCTAATGTTAAAAATGTTGGGTTTTATCTTTGTAAATAGAGCCCTTTTTCTCCCAGTTACCAAGAGCTATAGAGTGTGTATAAGCCTCTCAAGCCAGCAAATTGCATGTTGAAAATTTACCTTATACTCTACTGCAGTTGTGAGTGGGTATTATCTGATAAACCCAACTTGCCCTGAATGAAGGTAAATATTTAGTAGTGTTTATGTGTTAGTGGCTTAAAATAACATCCAGTATTAAAGCTGTAAAATAGAACCACAGAATTGTTAGGATTGGAAGAGACTGCTGCATCTTTTCTACAAATTCTCCTTTTTCTCTTCTAATTTTACTCCATCGTAACATTTCAAATGAAATTCATTTTTTTAAGGCGAGGTGACAGCATGGGACAGGGAGCTCACTTTGGAACAATCTGAAAAGTAAAGTATTGCGAATATGTAGATGAAATATGAATGAAGAAATATTTGAAATGTGAAAGGCAAAAATACATGCTGGAGTTATAAATATAGGTAGAAAGTAGGGATGAAAGCAATTAAAAGTAATACTAGATACAGAAAGCAATACAGTGGGAAATACAATGTATTTGTTTTGTTCAGCCTTACATTTGTTGTGTGGTTTAGTTGTCTCCCTCCTGTTCTGCTGAGATCAACTCTGAAAAATTGTCTTCAGAACAGTGAGAAATTGTAATTTCTTTTCTTGATTTGTATGTATATAGCAGTGGGGAGGTATATTTTGTTGGGTTTAACCAGAGCTGGACAAGACCATTTATAGCACAAGGTAAAACCTCAAGTTTCATTCCGCTATTCTGCTTTGGTATGGGAAAATTGTTTTTCCAATGAATTTACACATTGGTTTTTCTTCACCTATTTAGTACTTCTTGTCTGGTGCAAAATTACAAGTGAATAAAACAAGGCAGCCTATTGGCTTATATTTGACAATATTTGTAGAACTCTGTGTTAAAACTTGGGAGTTCCTCTGTGTGTGACAAAGTTAAAATCCTATGTGATTTTAAAGTCATGAGAACTGCCGCATCATGGTCTGTCATGTTCACTGTGAGAGCCAGGTGACAACTGGGCACCCTCTGTCTTTAGTGCTCGGCAGAAACACTGCGTGCTTCATTTTGTGGTCTCTAAGTCTCTCCTCTCTCTCTGGACTGCCTGATAAACTCATAGTTTGAACAGAAATAATGTTTTGGGATCAAGAGAGGCTATCTTTTTGGAAGGTGTTGTGTATTCAGTTTTTGAGGGTTGGTACTGAATTAAGGAAGCATGCATTTTGTTACAGGTGCTCTTTTCTGTCCTCATAAACTATAGCTACATGTGATCAACTTTCCAAGGATAGATATTTTTCCAAGGTTAATTATGCTGTTTGTGAAACAAGGACTGTTGGTCACTGTCTCTCGGCTTTCCTTGACTACCAAAATGCGTTGGCCAGCTAATACAATCTTTGACTTAAAATTCTGTCTTAGAATCTAGAGGGTTTACCCTGCATTTTTAGTTGATAAGATTTTGTAAGAAACTCAATCTAAACCCATGTGATAAATTGGTAATGTGTCACAATATCATTCCACTTTCCAAAGGGATACATAACTGTGTTCTTCTGGATATTTTTGCTGCATCTGAGCTTTCAATAAAATTAAGAGCTGAGAACTTCTTTTCTCTCTCCTCTGTCTGCTCTCAAGAACAGTGGCATCATCTTTTCTTGATGGGTATGACAAGAGCAGTGAAAACAGTACAGGTAAAATAAAATCCTGTCTACCATTCACCCCAAACCAAAGAGAAATCAGTCTTTTTGTGAGCAGAAGAGTTTGCGAAGCCTGATTCATTGAATATTTGTGTCTCACAGTTGATGCCTCTGGTGTTTATTGGAATGAAATTGTGTGCTCAAAACTTAGAGAGATGCACCAAAAGACAGGCACAGACACATTTGTGCACATCCTGTGAGCACGAGTCTTGTTTACCTGAAATCAAAAATGAAATTAAACTCCAGATGAAAAGGCAGGGGAACAAAGAAATAACTTCAATCTTTCTAGCAATATAATAGTAATAAGAAAGAAATCTCGCTTCTAGCTGAACTGTCTGAACATTTGAGATACACACTCCCAATCACACCCCCCAGCTTGATGCAGAGGTGGTGGGAAGTTCAGCTGCCAGGTACCATAGATATATCTCCCCTTTACCCTCCCTCTCCCCGAAGAGTGCAGATAATCCTGGCTTCAACACAGTTGTCCCTTGAGCTCCCAGTCCTCCACCCGCACCGGCTGAGACATCCTTTGTCTTTCCTAACCTGTGGTATTTGCAGCTGTGTTTGAAGGAGTGCATAATCCTCCACTCAGGAAGAGTGGTGTAGAGAGTAATGACATAGATAACTCTTACTTTATCTCTTGGGAAGCCATCCTCTGCAAACTGCTTCCTTCCTGCTCCTGGTGACTGAGAGAGGTTTTGTGGGCCAAATGATTTTTGGCACTGGATTGTCTGCAGACATCTCTTCAGTTGTCAGAGCAGTAAAGCTAATGAAACCCCTCAGATCCTGACTGGAGAGAGTCCCTTGGCATTGCCACATTGCTGAGGAATGAGGGACTGACATTGATTGGCCATGAGCTAAAAGGGACAGAAAATTTAGGACTCTGCAGTTGTGTAAATTTGTCTCTTTAGCTCTATGGTTATGGTTTAAGGAATGTAAATATTGATATGCTATAAAACTCAGATAAAGATCTTGCTCAAGTTCCTATTGAGAAAAATGCCATGAAATTCAGCAGTGGAGAATTATCTGTAAATAATAATTTACACTGGATTGGTGGAGATTTTCCATTCCCTTGAGGGGAAGGAAGGGAGGAACACATGAGAATTACAGGTTGGAGCCAAGAGAGGCAAGGCTACCAGTAAAGAACCACCAGGAATGATCAGTCCTTGCATGAGACAGGAGAGGAGCTGATGTGACCAGCATGGAGGCAATGGTGGGCAGAGGTAAAGGAGCCTCAGGTGACAGAGGTGCTGAAAGCAGATTTTAATGAAGAACTAGATGTGGCTGCTATTGTGACATGTAATGGGCTGGATAGAGCTAATTACAGTTGACTTGTTCTGAGTTTATTCCAGTATAGATTTTCCAGGAGCAGGCAGGAAGATGGTGGGATCATTTCTGATACAGATCACAGCTGGAGATCAGCTCCTCTGAAGATGCCCTGTGTGAGAAGCACCTGGTATAGGTACTTCTAAATGATTTTAAACTGAGTGTCAGGTTAGCTGATCCAGTTATACTTTTATTGCTGCCTGGTGACACTGCCCGAGGGATGGATAATGACCTTGCCTGTTGGGATGGAGAAAAGGCCTCTGCTATGCTTTTGTAAAACAGAATTTCGTTGAAGCAGATTATTTTGGATTGCAAATGTGACTATTAATTTCTCTCTCTTTGTCTTGTATGGGTAGAAGAGAGCTCTTAAAATATTTCCAAAAGAAATTAAATTGAAAAAATACAACTGCAAAATATTTTGCATAGATGCAACTATGCACTTGAACAAAAATGCACTTACAAGCTCTACTAGCTGGAGTGCAGTTTCATAAAGAGTAGGCTTCTAGCTGTTGAATTTACTATTGGCTTGATGATATGATTCAATTTGGTTCTCTATAGCAGCACATTCAAGACCGTTTAAACATTTTCATTTTTGTTTCTGTTTATAAACTGCTCACATGTACATATTAAATATTCATGGTTAATACTTGCAGGAAAATATTGCTAGATAAATTATTGATGTCTTAAAATAATAGTTTTTCCATTTTAATGATTAAATTTTTTCAATATGTGATTTATTTTAAATGGTTTTTATACTACTGATTTAATTCTTAATTCTTTATTCATTTTGGGCTGCAAGATAAAACTTGCCAGGAAATACTGGATGAGATTCTGATCTCCCAAATGGATTTGCAATCTTCCACTTTCATTATCCTCAGTGAAATTTTGTTGCCATGGCTGGGGTGCATCTTACATCCTGACTCTAAACTTATCTTTGAGACTGGTTTATGTTATTTATATGTGAGGCTGTTGTATATATTTTAGGAAAGGGGGAGGTTAATGGTGAAATGCTAATGACCTTCTCCAACTAATCATAACTTAATTCCTGACAATACTTGTATCCATTTTGGATGCTGGTATTTTAAGCCTAAACTTCACTGAGACACTTTCAAGGTTATGGATGTCTTCAGCTCAGTGTTTCCACAGCAAGTGTGAAAGTGTCAATTTGGAAACAGCTTAGGATCAGCCTCTGCAGCCCTTAGACCCAGAAAGAAGTGTTTTACCCCGAGATTTCTTCCATTTTAGTTAAATAATGGTGACAAAATTGCCACCACACTACAGTAAAGCAAGATATGTTTGAAATTGGAACAAGAAGAGCAGAACACTTCAGGTATTTGAAGGTTTTAAACATTCAAAATAAGACTTCATGAAACAAACAAACAAAAAAGCTGTGTAAAGTAAGTCTTGTTCCTACTAAAAGCGACAACATAACCCAGACATAAAATCCAGAATAAAACTCTCAAAAAACCTGGTGTTATTTGCATTCACATCCAGCTCTTCCCAGCAGACCTGCTTAGCTAATCTGGTGGCATCACTTGTGACACTTATCCATAGGGCATAAAATAGCAGTTTGCCACCCACCGTGAGCAGGTTGTTTTTGAAATGTTTGAAGGCAAAACAAAAAAGTACCCTGCCATTAGAGGCAAGATGGAATTTTATTTCCACTTCTTTTTTTTTGACAGTTATAGTTGAAGCTGTCACTTTTTTCTTCTTTTTTCCAGAGCCTTTAAAATGGATCTTTTTACATGTGAACATGAATACATTAAAGTGGAAAAAATCCCTGCAGCTTTACTGGGTGCTAGCTGACACACGGAGACCTTGGTATTCAATGCACACGCAGAACACGTGTGATTAAAATTGCAATTATAGCCCTGTGTTAAGCATTTGAAAGCACAAATTAAAGGGGATTGGTAATCTTTTATATTCCTAGCATTTCCCATTTCCACGCATTCCAGCCCAGGATCTATGCAATCTTTAATTGGAGCACTGAAGGAATTGAGGCAACAAATAGTGTACAGCTGTTCTTATGGTGAAAAGCACAAAATGTTTTCAGTCGCATTACCCAAAATGAATGGTCTCCAAACCAGATTATTTTTTCTTTTTTTCCCAAATGTCCTTTTATAAGTCCAAGTGGCTAAAAAACTTCTCATATGAGAAGAAGCTGAGATCGCTGACATGGGTTTGCCTGGAAAAGAGAAGGCTCAGGAGGGAATCTCAGAATTTTTTACAAATATCTGATGGAAGGATATGTAGAAGATGGACCTAACCTGTGTTCAGTGGTGCACAACAAGGACAAGGTCACAGCCAATGGGCACAAACAGAAGTTCAGACAGGAAACTTTGTCTGAACATAAAGCATCCCCTTTTTTTTTTTTT